>JBAMBR010005711.1:0-25598 GCA_037044475.1 Zaprionus obscuricornis | reverse complement strand
CAAGTGTGTTGGTTGTTTTTTTATGATGCATTTTTGTTTACCATTTTTCATTTAATTTTTAATTATAATAATAATAATAATATTAAGATCTAATCAGAATTTTATATCAATTTGTTTGTTTTTTTTTTTGTGTTTTTGATTTTGGGATTGGCGAGCGAGGTGCACGGGGTGTATATAGATAGCACTATGGCAGTAAATAGTACATAATAATTATAATAATAATAATTAATAATATAATAATTAGAGCAATATAATATTACATATCTCTTTATAGAATCTATATATATATATATAAATAGTGGTGTGTACGTTCATTAGAAATGTGAATGCATTGTTAATGTTTAATGTCTCGGTTTATGTTTATGTTTATGTTCATTTTTACGTTTACGTTTACGTTTATTTTTCTTTTTCTGTTTCTGTTTATGATTCTATTTATGTTTATGTTTCTGTTCATGTTAATGCGTCATCATCATAAACAACATTAACATTATAATCAAAGTATATTCTATTATTATTACGTTTCAACTTTTCTCCTAAATGTTTAACAGTTTCATTTTTCAACATTATCTTCATCATCATCATCCTCTTCTCATTATCATTATTTCAATCAATCATTTACAATCATAATTGATTGATGTTTTAACAAATCCAAAAATATGAAGTTGCAATAATTTGCACTAACGATTCGATTCTTTCTTCTTCTCTTTCTTTCACGTTCACTTCCACATTCATAATCACTTTCTATTTTGCATTTTCGACAATTTCAATAATAAATATATATATATATATATATATAAATATATATATTAAACTAAATTGGAATCATCACGATGGTTTGATAATTTGATCATTTTGGTAACATTGATGTAACAATTTGAGAGGCATTAATACTTGACATACAAAAAAAAAAAAAACAGTGGCAGCTATTTACCTAATTCAACATTATCAAAGTCATCAAGTTACCAAGCTATCTATATATATATATATATAGTGTGTGTCTAAATATCGTGAAAATTCCTATTATTATTGTTATTATAATAGTTGCCTATTGGCGGATCAAAATGCCAACCAGGGATGATGTAATAATGATTCCTTGGAGCGATCACCATAGTCATAGGTTAATTCTTCGCCTGGTTCAATATCATCTTTGGCGAGCAGCACCAAATGTGGCCGTTGCTTGATAACAACCACTTTTGTCATTAGGTTTCCATTCCGTGAATGATTAATGAGGCGACCCAATTTGCCAGTGTCAACAGTGGCATCGATGCAATATTGTTGATTCTTATGCTTAAAATAGTACATATAACAGCCGGCATTCTCGTCAAGTGCATAGCGACGTTCACGTTCAGTGGCCTCACTAATGGCTATCAAATCGCCAACATATTCGACAACGAATTCGTTACGCTTAAAATGACGTTCGGCAACAACGCCGCGTCCCTTGCCCATAAAGTGTCGCACTTGTAGACCCTCACAGCGTTCCTCGAGTACAGCTTGTTCTAGATTACGCATCATTTCCTCTTTAACCGCTGTTTTAGTTTTACGAACACTACGACGAACAGGAAAGAAATCGGTCATCTCACGATTACCATTTGTGGCGGCCAATGGTTGGGATTTGGAGACTGTTGTCTTTGCTTTTGTTGTCTTGGCAGGAGCTTTTGGCTTAACATTAACGGCAGCGGATGCTCTAGGTACTACTGTTGGTTTAGGCATTGCTTTTCTTGCTTTGTTCAGATTCTCACGTTCTTCGGCTGCCTTGAGCAGTGCATTGACATCATCATCGTCTTCATCTTCTTCAGCAAAATCATCGTCGTCATCATCGTGTACAATCACAACCGCATCTTCATTTGTCATAGAGCTGGGACTATTGCTGCTGGGATGTTGTTCTAGCTGTAATTGTTGCTGTTGTTTTTGTTGTTGCTGCTGCTGCAGTTGTTGCTGTTGTTGTTGTTGTTGTTGCTGTTGGTAAGGCGCTTGTGGCTTTGGCTGATTCAGTCTACGTCGCGACTTGCAACCATTTGTTGCGGCCAGTTGCATCTGTAATTTACGTGGCGATTTTCTTGGCGACGGCACCTCACCCTTTGGCATTGTCTTAATGGGTGAGGGGCAAAGGATGCGATGTGGCGTCGCTGGTTTACGATGTCGCAAGCCTGCTGGTGATGTGCCAGTAGGCATAACTAAACTACAAGCGACACCACTATCGCAGGAACTACTATCATGTTGGTCCAATTCATAGCCATGCTGAACCACCACTGGCTCCTGTTGCTCCTGCTGCAAATGCTGCTGTACATCAAGTAACTGCTCCTGCTCCAGATCATGACCATTGAGCGTAACAATCTGATTGAAACGTCCATTAAGCACACATGAATTGAGCACAGATGGTGGCGATGAGAATACAGCATTAGATAGCTCAAAGCTCTTATTGATACGTATACTAGATGCCTTGGTGGGCGTACGATCTATATCCAATGTTAACACTGGCTCTTGTAAAAATATATTATCGCATGTGCTGCTGCTGCTATGCGATGAACTGTGACTGTCCCGCAGTGCTGAGCGATGTGTCTGAAATGCTACTGTATTTAAAGCTCTATCTCTATCTGAATCTGTATCAATATCTGCTGTCTGTGTGACTGTATTTATTATAACTGTAGCACTAGCAGCTGTGTCTGTTTGTGTGTGTGTGCTATCCGTTTCTGTGTCAAGATCCTCGTCATTTTGATATGCTGCAGAACTGTGACTGGTTGTGGGCGATGATATCGATTGTGTATCATATAGCAGAACTTCCTCTTCACCATCTTCCACTGTAGTTGTCACTGTAATTGTTGCTGCCACTTCGTCATCTTCCGATATTGTTATTGTCTTTTGCTCTTCATTTATTATTGTTGGTATTACTGCATTTTTTTTGGCCGCTGCATTTGCTTTGAAGAAGTTCTCGATGGTTCGCGTTTGTGAGCGCGTTGCCAACGGAACCCCTACGAAAGCGATTATAGGGAAGGGGAAGCAAAAGGGGTAAGTGTAAGCTAACCTCAAAATGTAGGCAAAAAAAAAATAAAAATAAAATAAAATAAAAAAAAAACGTACCTATTGTGCGGCCAGCTTCAGGTTTGGTAGTTGTTATGCTTGTTTTATTGTTGTTGTTGTTGAGATTTTCATTGGCCTTCATGAGGCGGCAGTCTTTACGCTTTGGGCTAGCAAAATATTGATCCTCCAGTAGATTATTGCTGACCGTCACAGCCGTGGGTGGCATAGAAGGCACCGACAACGTATCAATGTTTGAGGTTACCACCATTAGGGCGGGCTCTTTGGCAGGCCGTGCTCGTCGACGAACCATTATCATTTATGTAGCTCTTTGTTGTTGCTTTTATTTTTCTCTTAATATTTTTTAAATGGAAGGGGGGATGGAAATCCGTCCGTCCGTCCAATTTCAAAAATTATACTAAGGCAGCAAATTTGGTACAACAATAACACGCGCACACTAGGAAAACAGAAAAACAGACTGCAATTTGCATAAGTAGAAACAAAACGGAGACATTAAAACTTTTTTTATTTTGCCCTCCCGCTCACGTTCCCACCACACTTAACAACAACAACAGCGACAGCGCGCGTACAGTTTTTGCCCCTCGACAAAAATATCGTTCGTTCTGTGTGTGCGTTGTTGTTGTTGTTGCTGTGTTGCTTGTGTCGCACGGAACGAACAGCAAGAGGAAGAGAAGAGACGAGAGCAAAAGAACTGAACTGAACTGTAAATGAAGCCCACCTATTATTTAGTTAGGTTTAGGTATTTTTTTTTTATTAAATTCCGACGTCATACGCAACAGCGCATCTTTTTAAATCTTTTCAATTGTTTCGCACACATTGTTTTCTGATATTGGCCGCCTTATTATATTATTTTTCAGCCAATATGCACTTTTTCTTTTTCCGCAAACTTTTTTTTGTGTTTTATATTCCGTTTTGCAGTAGAGTTGTTGATATCTAATCGATACACCATATGAATATCGATAATGCAGTGTGTAGATCGAACACAAACGAAAGCAATTCAGAACGAATTGTATTTTTATTAAATTGTAAATACATCATAGAAAGCAATGTAAAAAAAAAAATTACGAGCTTTGATTTGTTTATAAGAACAAAGTAAATTTTGATCAAATTAATTTCAAATAGCTATCAGTAAATAATGAATAAATTCATTAGTCGTTTTTCAACACTGTCAAGGCCGTGGTGGCGCGCAAACTATCGTTGATTGTTTACATATGTGATAATCGATAAATGCAAGCCGTTTTTAGCCATCAGCATCAAATGCCAAGCGAAATTCGCGAGGCGCGCGTGGAAAAATATTACATTTCGGCAAGCGGAGTAATATCATTGTTAAACAGTTCATAAACTTTAATGTAAACGGCATTAAAAGTAGCCACGTGTAGTTATTAATTAAATTGCGATCACTACATATTAATGAACGGCCAATATCAGTTGTAAACTTGCAAAAATAAAAATTGGGCGCCTTTTATTGAGGCCAGTTATTTTTTACCTCTGAGCCTTGTGCCCAGCCCTGCTCCTGGCCGCGCGCGCATAGACTGTTTTCTTACAGTGAATATTAATATAGAATAGGCAAATAGTGACTTAAATAAATTAGCAGAAATGCCAATTTGCAAACGAGATGGCTTCGATGTCAATCAAACAGACGACAAAAATGAAACATTCCACGACAACGATTTGGTCTTTTGTTGCTATATCACCAAGCGCATATTTCGTGATTACGAGTAAGTAGATTTAATGTTTTAGCTTTTCGTTTCTATTTCAATTTGTTTCGCAAATTCGTCTGCTCTGGTACAACAATCACAAAGCAAACACAACGCTAAAGTATACAACAAAAGCGACGCCTGATGAACGCATGCTTCATTTTACTCAAGCGATAGAAATGCGATGTGCATAGCCAAAGCAAAAACAATTGTGTTATTTCGGTCTGGTGAAGGTGGGGAGACGCTAGCTAGCGCCGTCGATGTCGGCGGCGGCTGTGTAAGAAAGCGCGCCAACTAAATTCACAGCTGCTCAACGTGGCGTTGCCACTTAGTTGCATTTTATTATCATCTATGAAAAATTGCAATATTTTCACTTCAAATTATTTTACTTTTATTTTGTTTAAATGTTATTTATATATGTACATATATATTTTTTTTTATAAAATATGCATGTTATTGAAAAAATGTTTAGCATAAATCTACCTAAAAATATATTATTTGTAATATTGTTATGATAGGTCAGTTAATTTAAACTTTGTTCTTGAGTGTCGTTTTCTCTATAGCTAAATACAATATTTTTTAAAACCATTCAAATATGTAATATAAGCGTAACAAATATTTAACATATCGAAATAAACTACAATTTGTTAAGTCTAAAAATTTCCTCAGTGTAGATTGGAAATAAAGCTTACTTATTGTTCATACATATATAAATTGTATGAATGTATTTATAAAATATTTAAATAATCTAAATCTACAGCATCACCTTGATAATCGTTTATTTATTACAGAGATTATTTTCGTCATGTCATGGCAATAAATTCAACAGTCTGGCAATGCGAGTCAACGGGCAAGGACAATCTAACGTACGAAGAGGCGTTGAAAAGTGAACGTGCTGCCCGCAAAAAACTGGAACAATTCAAGCCAAGTTTACGCCCCCCTGTTCTGCTTGTAATCCAACATGCACGTCAATCAGCTGTACGAACGCTAAACTTGATTGTTTCAAAATTTCTGCGCAAAAGATATTTTCTCAATGAGGAAGTTACTGTGGCAAACAAAAAGAACACCCTGTATAAGGTAGTGGGCATAAAGTTAGCAAAAGGTCAACCAGTACCAAGCAATGGAGTCTATGAGGATGCCGAACAACTCGAATATAAATTGCGAGCAGCCAATGGAAATGAGATAACAGTTCCCTTCGAACAACTGCGTCGACAGCGCACAGAATTTAATCAAGAGAACTTATCGATGTTCGTCAAGAACAATGTAACACGCGTCGATGGAATATTGGTTCCGAAACCAGAGGTTTATAAACAATATGTATCCGATGCGAACATCAACTTCTCGAGCATTTTCATTGGCAAAATGCCATGCTATTCGCCTGCCAAAATAAAGGATAACAGTAAAAAACAATCTACCCTAAATAAATATGTTGTCAAGGATGAGGCAACGTTGGCGAAAAATAAGGCAGCTGCCGAGGCTAAGGCCAAAACTCTGGCCGAAGAAATGGAACGTGTACGTCTCGAGAAACAGGCCAAATTGGCAGAATTGGAAAAACAAAAGGCACAAAAGAAAGCGGAACTTATGCAACGTGTAGAAGATGAATGTAATTTAAGATTAACCATAACAGATGATCTGGAACGTAATGATCAACGTATGTTACCCAAATATCGGCCAATTATAAGTCTCTTGCCGGACAAAATTCTTGGCGATGCGTTCATGTTGCGAGAATTTATGAATACATATCAAAGTCTTCTATCTGGCATGGAAGCCTTTCGTCAAAATCTTAGTTTTCCAGAGATGGTTCGAGCATTCAGTGTACGCGAATTAAATGGACCACTCTCCGATATTTTAATTGTTCTAATTAGCACTATCTTTGACCTGCAAAAGGAAGAGGAGGAAGAATGTCCATTGAAATTTATTCTTGGAAATAGAGCATTAAAACAGGAGCCCTTCATCAGCATGACAAATGCCACACGCGCCCATCTATATGTGAAGCGACATTATGCTGCCGATCTGAACGAAATGCCGTTGGATGCGCATACACTGAGTGAAGTGTTGCGTTTACATTTATTGGGATCGGGTGCATGGGTTTATGATCGTTTAGATAAATGGCGTTTCGCATATCGAAATAGTTATTCATCACGTGATGATCCTGGCTTGGATTTACGTTTTAATCATACGCATATATTGCATAATCTTAAAACAAAACCAATTTCACAGCTGGAATTTGATGATATTATCGTGATTATCAATTGTCTGATGGCACAAATTCTAAGCTATTCAGCATCAATAAATCTGATTGATGAGCATTTAGAGCGTAGAAACAAGGCAAAGATGGATTTACGTGCTTTGATGGCAAGCGAAAATCGTCGATTAGCCACCATAGAACTAAATAAAAAGAATATTATGAAAGAAGTAACAACAGGCACCGACAAGCAACCAATGACGGCAGAGGAGGTAACTGAGCTACAAAATCGCCGCATTGCTGAATTAATGAATCAATCGAGGCGAGATCAGCGTAAACATGAGCAACAGATGCTAAAAGCTTTATCTGAACTATTCAATTTTACTGTCTATCTGGGTATGGATCGTTGTTATCGCAAGTATTATATATTGGAATCAATTCCAGGCATTATTATCGAGCATACAGATAATATTGAAGATACTTGTCTTGCCGAAACTCCAGTTAATAAGACACCAGCTGAGTTGTGTAAGGAGGCCGAAATGCCAACACAGCGTAGAGATTTGCGTATGTATTTGCTAAAAATGTATGCAGAGGAGGAGAGAGAAAAGGCAGGAGAAAATGAAAAGGGGCATCGTAAGAGTAGTGCAAAACAATCGCAAGAGAATAAAGAAAACAAAGAGAATAAAGAGAACAAAGAGAATCAACAAGTGGTCAATGGTCACGATGAGGTAACACCACCACCAACACAGACCATGGAGGTAACCGAATCTGATGTTACAGCAGTTGTTGAACCTGTACGATTAACTCGACGAAGTCGAATTGGACAGGAGACTGAACATTCATCTTCATCACGTCCACCTTCACGTGCCGCTGTGGAAGAGGAAACAGTGCCAACATTACCAACTGCTGAAGATTTGCATATGTGTAGCGGACAACCAGGAAATTGTATTGTCCATGATAAAAAGCATCCGAAACGTCGATGTTGGGAATATATTTGTGATCCGGATGTAATTGATGAACTAATCAGATCATTGAATCCACTTGGCAATAGAGAATCCAAATTGATCGAGACACTAACCCAGCAGCGAATACTAATTGATAAATTCATCAGGAATTGTCCAGAGGAATACCTTAATCTCAACGATGACAAGAAACGACAGAAATTCATCAGTGCAATGCAGCTGGATAAAAGTGGAAGAGCGGATAAATATTACCAGGCAAAGAATGCGGATACTAATGAGCTGATGCGTGTTCAACTTTTGAACGAAATATTAAAATTCGAAATGGATATTTATGAAGGTGATTTGGGAAAACTGAAAGTTAAGGATATGGAAAAGTGGCGTGATGATCTAACCGATAATAAATACGATCCGCAATGTAAGCTACAATGGGGTCCTGGTAAAATGGAATCCGATGACATCGCTGTCGACTCCGATAACGAATCGCATGAAGATAATCTTGATGAGGAAACCGATAAATATATAAATAAAATGAAATATGGAAAATATGAGGATCCAAGTGAATTTCTTCCCGTCAATGTCACTGTGACTGCAAATAATGCTGAAACAATTTCTAAATCTAAGTCATCACTGCAGGAAACCATTGTAAATGGACATCAAACTCATATACATAACTTAGCCAGCGCCTTACTTCAAGTTGAACAGGCTATAGAGCGTCGTTTCCTTAAGGAACCATTTGGAGTAATGAAGAAACCGAAGCCTGATGAACTTGATCTCTCTGAAAGCAAAATACAACAATGGGAACTTTCACTAATGAAAAGCACAAGCTATTCTCAAGTCTTTCTTCATTTTCATATCCTGAATGATTGCATTATTTGGAGTAGATCTGCCAATAATTCAGTGTGTAAAGTTTGTCGACGTTGTACGGATGAGAAAAAGTTGTTACTCTGCGATCATTGCAATGGCGGCACTCATATGTTCTGCATGAAACCCAAAATGACCGAAGTACCCGAGGGGAATTGGTATTGTGCGACATGTGTGCGTGATTTGGGATTCACAAATTCGAATACACAGACACGTCGCTTGAGAGAACGAAATAGTAAAAAAATTGAAGAAATTGAAGAATTCGACGAGGGTGTCGGTGAGGTTGATGATGAAGATGAGAATGCTGATGATGATGATGATGATGATGATGAAGAAGATGAGAAAACTGAATCGGATGCAGATGAAACATCTTCAGATTTATCCGTTCATATGGATACTACAATTCCAGAGAAATCAAGGCAGACCCGATCGACAAGACTCAGAGAAAGGGAAAAACCACTGAGAGCTGCAAAGATTGAGAAAATGTTGCTTGAGAGTGATGAAGACAACGAAGCTAGTGATAACAACTGCACTGCAGAAATCGATGTTATAGATGGTGATGAAGTCGAAGATGCTAACGTAGAAGATGACGATAATTCGGCTGATACGTAAGTTACCATATATTATTCTTAATTTGTTTTATTTAAATTAACAAGAACAACTAAATCATTAATTATAGTAAGGAGTCAAGTACTTGCGCCACTTGCAACAAAAATGGCAGCGAAATCTCCTGTATCCACTGTTATCGAGCATTCCATTTAAAGTGCGCTGAAGTAACTGCGAGTCTCAATGGTTTCTCTTGCAAAATGTGCAAATCAAAGGAGAAACAAAAAACACGACGTCGACCCAGTAAGTTGAGAGTGATAACGCTAGACTATAAATAAAAAAAATATATAAATATACATATATAAACAAGGTTTCATTTTGTTTTTCTTGATATTTCAGACTCCAAAGACGATGATAATGATGATGAAGACGAGCCACAGGCAAAACGTTCACGTGCATCACGCATTTCTTTACGCATTTCCATGGATAAATCCAATAATAACAACAATAATAATAATAATAACAATAACAACAATACAAGTAATCAGAATAGAAATCGTCGTTCTGGACGTCGTACCAATGACAATCTACCATTAAATAGTGCCGCTTTATATGAACTGCTGGAGCAGACAATGAAACATCAAGCGGCATGGCCTTTTCTGCGCCCAGTTTTGACATCTGAGGTGCCAGACTACTATAAAATAATAAAGATGCCCATGGATTTGGCCAAAATTAAATCAAACTTAAATATGGGAAAATATCAATTTAATGAGGAACTTCTTAGCGATATTCAATTGGTATTTAAGAACTGCGATGAATACAATATCGAAGGAAATGAAATTTATAAGTAAGTATAAATAATTTTCTATACTTTATATCTGTTGATCAATTTATTAATATTTCTTTTCCTCTTTTTCTTCCCTTTTTTTTATGAATATATAGTGCCGGTAGCAAATTAGAGCGTTTTGTCATGGATCGTTGTAAAGATTTAATGCTACCGTTTAGTCCGAGTGACATGAATGCAGAAATAGTCTGCTAAATGAGGCAACTTTTGATGTTTAACGGGTAGCGGGCTGTGGGCTGCGGGCTGCGGGTTCTTCTCGCTCATATTGTACATTTACTTTAATATAGCCAATAGTTAGACAGTATTTTATAATTAACAGTTAACAGTTATCAATTATCAATTGTCAGTTATTAGTAATTAGTAATTAATTATATATCTGCCGCATTCTTAAGCACGCACGCACATTACATTAACATATAATAGGCGATGTTTCAAAGTGTATTTAAAATCTTTTTACCAACATCTTGCATCTTACGTTTCTACGTCTTAAATTTTAAGAATAATGAATCATAGAAATTAGTTTGTTTTGTAGCGTTTATTATTTTAATATATTATGCATAAATTATTGTAGACATAAACAAACAAAAAAAAAAAAAAATAAATAGTTCACAGATTTGATCATTCAATAAAATATAAAAAAAATCTATTATCAACCTACATTAAAAAAAATGAAAAAACACAAAAAACTTTTGTCTTAATTTTGAATTCTTAAATAATTTTTGGGAAGTTTCAGGTTATATAATGTTACATATGATGTTTTAATTGAAAATTTTGGTTCTTTTTAAATTTGTGGCCAACATTAATTTCACTCATATCTCAATTATATTATTTCTACTCTATATGAGCGTGACAAATTTTGACAATGTGTGCATATAGATATTTGTTGATTAGGACGATGATCTGTGTTGATCTAAGCATTATCTATTTCATTGTCTTCTATACAAATCTGATCTGCAAGAATATATTAAAGCTTTGCAGTATGTTGAGAAGTATGTTCCTTATCAATCGTATCAAATCAAAATTCTTTAAGCAATATATACTATAATATCATCTTGAGCTCTGATATATCCTAAATAGTGATTTCATATGAAATACATTTTATATACTATATTATGCGTTTTTTTTTTCTTCTTTTATTTAATTGTAAGTACTTTCGAATTTCATCGATTTTTAGTAGTATTAAGTATACTATATATATATAATGTTATAAAACAAATATAACATATATAATCATTATCTTGTTACCTAAATTAATCAGTTTATTTATTATTTCCCATATATAGATTAATCAACTTATATGACAAATTACTCTTCGTGATGAGTTCTCTATTTATCTTTTACAGTTTTTACTTTTACAGTGACTTACATATAAAAAAAACACATACATATATCATATTCTTGTTTCAATCACATTTAACATCCAAATTCCATTTGCAATTTTTGCATTTTGTTTTATTTGTTTTTCTACTTTGTTTTTTATTTATTATTATTTTATTTTACGATTATTTTGCACTTATATTTAATGAATATATAAATGAAAAATTTGTTAGCAGAATGTTGTCATGGTTTAATTATTTATGGAAAATTTAATTTGCAAGTTAGTTTTTTTTATTTTTATTTTTGTTATTTTAAAACTTGTTAGAGATCAAAGATCAAAATATTTCCAATTTGGATTTTTATTAGAACCATGTAGTGATTGTTTTTTTTTTTGTGGCAAATTATATATATAAATATACAAATAGAAATATTGGAGGTGGCTTAACTTAACTTGTATTAATGAGCGTACTAAATGAAAAAGTAAAGCTATTAACAATTATTCGAATATTTTAAATACTTTACAAATAAAATTTAACTAAAATACATTTTATATATTGTAAACCCTAAAAAAAATGCTACAATTTTAAATCGAAAGTGAAAACTGAAAAATTTTTATTGATTGAAATAACATAAAAAAAGTTTTAATGCAATCAATGAAAATAAAGATTTGGACTGTTTATATAAATTATTGAAATTATTGCCACACTCCTGCTGAGCGTTACAAACACCTGTCCGAAATTTATAAAGTCTCTGCAAGGATGTGAAAATGTAATTTGTAAGTTCTACACAAATTGAGAATAGGACTCATAGAGAAACCTCAATTGTTTTATTTTTTCGATGTAATTTAAATATTTGTTTGGCTTGATGAGGACGTTGATGTTGTTGTATCCGAATGGAAAATCATTGCGCCAGGGATGCCATTCACTTTATTATTATTATTTTCACCTATTTGGCCATTATTATTGTTATTATTATTATTATTATTGTTGTTGTTGTTGTTATTGTTATTGGTTTCGGTGGAGTCGAAGGCAAAGTGCAGGGAATTCGATGTGCTTGGCGCCTGTGATAATTGTGCTTCCATTGATGTATTTGACGTATCATCGTCATCAATATTGCTATTGTTTACATCATTGGCAATTGCATTGCCATCATCTTCTCCCTCGATTATGTTTACCACTGGCTCATTATCCTCATTATCATCCGTTTCCTGCCATTCTGTATCATAGGCAATGGCATTTGCCTGCTGCTGTTGTTCTTGTTGTAGCTGTTGTAGATGCTGCTGCTGCAGCAACTGTTGACTTCGTCGTGGACGTCGCATGTTGCGTCTTCGTTTAATGGCAGCAAAACGCAGACGCATTAATTTTCGTTTACGTTCCAACTGTTCAAATTTCGCCTGCAGAGTGCCAACTGTGAATGAGAAATGAAAAACTATTAAAAAGAGAGAAATTTAGAAATTAAGAGAGAGAGAAAGAAGAGACTAAGAATTTGTTTAACCTCTTTGCATATTTTTAAGGGTTTCAAAAGTTGTTTGTTTTTTAAGCTAGCTTAAAGTCAACAAGTTTCAATCGAAGCCTTCGAATCAAGGGACTACAATGTATATAAATAAATCACAGCTAGTTTTCCTTGACAACTGAAGAGGTTTGGCAATCAAAGCGAGCAGGAGTATTTGGCCAAGACATGCAACAATGGCCCAGTGAGACTGAGTGACGCACACAATTGGAAGCTTGACTCTAGTCTTGGTAAACAAACTCCGGACACTTGCCAATAATTGTGGGTGTCAAAACGTGTTCAATTGTTAATGCAAAAGTAAAACGGGAGGCAGGTATATTGGAGACAACGTCAGCTGTCAAGTGTCGTGCTGACAGTAGGCAAACAACGGGGTGTCAACGGACTATTGTTTACCCTATAAGAAATAAAGATATAGTTCCCAGCACACAATCCCTAGTTACCGCCTCCAATTCAGGGGTCACTTGGTTCAGTTGCGCTTACAATGGCGTCGCTGGCACAGCTAATTATGTTGATACTCGCAGTGTCAGTGTCAGAATCAGCCAGTGCCAATAGCATAATTAAGAATAATGCTATCAGTGTGTTACAGATAATTTTAACGAAATTAGAAAATACTTTGGATCTGCATTTACGTACTGCTGCGGACTGTGATACTCCCATTGTTAAATTTCTATTACGACAACAATTTAGTTCAAAGAGAATCTTAACAACAGATAAGAATATGGGCGACAATGTGCCATATCATCAGTTCTTTATCTTTAAGGATGTGCCAGAAATGCAGCAACAATTACAGGAAAATTTTCCTAATGCTAGTGGATTTTATATACTTGTATTTGAAAAATCTGTGACAATGGAGGAACAATTGTTATTATATTTTATGGAAACAATTTGGATACAACAGGGACACAGTCGCATCTATTATGTACAACAGCAGCTAGATCAAGTGCTGATCTATAATCCATTTCTGCATTCAATTGTCACTGTTCAAGATTCACAAACTTATGAGCGCATTTATTCTAATCTTCAGGGTTTTCCCATGCGTGCCTATATCTTTGATTCCGTATACTCGGCACTCTATGGAAATGGAACAACAATGGAAGTGCTTAAAGTCACAGGTCCCGATGCTATTGTCGCTGAACTTGTCGCCAAACAATTAAATTTTACGTTGAATTACATTTGGCCAGACGATGAGTTCTTTGGGTGAGTAACGGACGAGTTTGAATATGCAGCAGGAGTTGACAACTTTACATTACAGAAGCCGACAACCAGATGGTTCCTTTAGTGGCGGAGTAGGACGCGCACATCGACATGAATTAGACGTTATCTTTGCTGGATTCTTTATCAAGGATTATCTGACAACTCGCATACAATTTAGCGCCGCTGTTTATATGGATGACTTGTGTCTTTTTGTAAAGAAGGCGCAAAGGATTCCACAGTCAATAGTTCCACTCTTTGCGGTTCGTGTCGATGTCTGGCTATGTTTTCTGCTCGTTGGTTTCGTTTGCGCCTTCATCTGGCTCTGTTTGCGTACTCTCAATCTTCGTCTACAAATCGAGTGTATAGCAGGAGGAAATGAAAAAGTCAAAATTGATGTGCCGCATCTATGCATTGCCTGGCGCATCTTTGTGGACACTTGGGTAGTTTGGGTGCGTGTGAATATTAATCAATATCCACCATATAATTCGGAACGTATTTTTCTGGCCTCCCTGTGTCTTGTTAGTGTCATTTTTGGCGCCTTAATAGAGTCCAGTCTGGCCACAGCTTATATACGTCCATTGTACTACAAAGATCCGAACACACTAAAGGAATTGGATGATTCCAAAATGCCCATTTATATTAAACATCCGGCATTCAGAGATGATCTCTTTTATGGCCACGACTCGGAAGTATATAAGAGTCTGGATTCCAAGATGAAGTTGGTGGGCGAGGGTGAGGATCGTTTAATTAACATGGTTTCCAAATTGGGAACTTTTGCTGGTGTTACACGATCCGCTAGCCTTGAGTTGAGTGATAGACGTTATATTATGACACATAAAGTACATAAGATTCCTCAATGTCCCAAGACTTATCATATTGGATATGTTTTACCAAGACCTTCACCGTTTATAGAGGGCATTAATAATGTTCTTCTGCACATACTGGCCGCTGGAATTCTCGATTTTTTGATAAAAGGTGTTAAGGAAGCAGCTACATTGAATATACATCAGTATCCAGAATATTTGGCTGAATTAAATGTTGGAAATTGGAAAATTTTGAAACTATCGGATGTTCAATTGGCTTTCTATGCTCTGGCCGTGGGTTGTCTATTCTCAACTTTAGTTTTACTTCTAGAATTATGGTTCCAGGCAAGAGTACAAAACGGAACACAGTCGAACCGATTCGTATCCGGTAAATCTAATTCTTTTTACAAAATCAATCGCAATAGTTACTAGAACTAAACCAAAGAATCTTAAGTTGTACAGATCTATAGCCTAAACCTAAACCTAAATAAATAATTCCAGAAACTAATTTTTTTTTATTATTATTACTTACCAACTCGGCACTCGGGTGGCTTGCGGGGACTACGACTTAATGGTTGTGAGAGAGACTCGCGACGATTTCGTTCTCGAGCCGCAGCTTCGGCTGATGTGGTGGGCATTTCGTCATCGCCAAATAGACGATGCGTCTCTTCTAGCCATTCACTGATGCGTGCTTGTGTGGCAGCCTGACGTTGTTCGCCCAGCAAACGTGCCAATAACTGCTCCACATTGCGATGCTGTCCGCCGGTTCCCTTCACGGCCAGCTGAAGCAGAGCACGACGTTTCTTGGCTATTAAATAGAATATGCGATTCGGATGCGTTTGCCAGCTAAGCTCACTGACATTTGGTGTATCCACCTCGCTCAGTTCCTGTTCCTCTTCCTCCTCCACTTCCACTTCCACTTCCTCAGGCTCTTCCTGCTCCTCCTCCTCTTCGTCATCCACCTCTTCCTGTGAATGGCGACTGCTGCTATGCTCGCTAGGCTCTGTTGAGCTAGCTGAACTGCTATCACTGCTCGCGGTCTGTGCATCATTGGGATTGATGGCATTTTCCGCAGAGCTACTATTGCTATTCCATGTTTCCAATTCACGTTGCACCAGCGTATCGAAGAAGGCCAACATAACCTGATCCTCCTCCATATTGCGTGTGCTAAAGTCTTGTGATACATGATCCGATGCATTGCGATGCAATGAACGTGTACAATACGGTGTATCCGATGGCTCTGTCAGAGCACCTTCCCAGCCCTGCTGGGCAAAAGGACTCCAGAACTGTAAGCAAAATGAGAATTAAATCGACTGCAGCATTAAAGTAGAAGATATAATTTTTATACCTTTATAATCTTCTCCACACCCGATGAGGCGAGCAGACAACGTTCACGATTATATCGCACCTGATTAACTATGGAACGATGACCTGTCAGTATGACTGGCGGCGAATCGATCCATTGGTTCTTTTGCTCCACTAAAGTAAATAAATAAATGTTAGGATCAACACCACAAATTTCAACATCAACTTACTATCGACTCCTTCTAAACGCCAAATAAACATATTAAAATTATCTGAACCGGAAACAATAAGCTCATCCTGTGGTCCAGCAAATGTGCAACTCTTCATAGTGCATGAATTAAAATATTCATCATGATAAAAGGAACACAATGGTTCCGGTGAGCTTGGATTGTAAAGAATGGGCGGCAGACGACGATGCAGTGTAAGCAAAAGACTTCCATTGCAATTAAAACGTACACTCATACAGCTAGGAGATTCCGTTATATAATTATACTGACGAAGTGGTCTGATTAATTAGAAGAGAAGATATAGATATATATATATATAGATATAGATAATAGCTATGATTTTAGTATAAATGTGCAACACTCACTGTGCATGCTGACGCACATCCCAAAGCTGTGCGCCACGTTTTGCATTTGCTGTTGCCAAATAGTTGCCATTCAATGGATGAAATTCCACAGCATTGAAGGGTGAACGATATTTGGCAACGGTTAACGGTGCCGTTTTACCAGCACGTAAATCATAGACTAAAATTTCACCATGCTCAGTGGCAACACTAAAATTATTGGTGCTGGTGCGATCAACGCTTAGGCCATAGACAGGTCCATGATGTGTAAAATAATTCAATGTCTTCCCTCTACAAAAAAAAAAAGATTATCAGAAATTGTTACTGAAAAATCGAAGATTCTTTGTAACTTACGTGGCCAAATCATGTTGTATGACCATGTCATCATTGCCACCGGACAAGAAATATGAATTTAATGTATCGAAACCAAGGCAAAATATATTGCTACCATGTTCACCATACATGACATTTGGCTCCTCATCGCACATATTTGTCAGCATACGATCCACATGCCAGAGCAACACACGCTTATCATCGCCACCTGTAAAGAAAGAAATTCCAATAGGAATAATAATATAGCAAGCAGCAGCAGTTGTTGCTGGTTAGTAATCATTGCACACTGAGATTATTGAGATTCATTATTGAGATTTACCTGATGCTAGAAACTCTCCACCATGACTGAACTCAAGTGCATTAACACAACCATAGTGACCGGCCAGATCACGTTGATAAAGATTCTCGGCTGATTGTAGGCGTTGTTTAAAGATGCCGGCCTCTAAATTAAATTGCCGATGATGCAGTTCTCTTGCACTAAGCATATGATCCAAATTGATACTGGCAGCAATGCCTCCAATTCCACCTCCACGCAAAAAGCTCATATTGATGATGATGATTAGGAGGAGGATTGGGATGTGAGTAATGATGATGAAGCACACTTAATGTAATACTGATTCGAGATGTTAGTTATATCTGTCGTTCCAGTTGCCCTGGATCCTGAAACATCCCTAATGCAAAACAGTTGATGGACTTCTTATAGGGGCTGCCATTGCAACGTCGTTGTATACATTTTGTTGACGTCGACGTCGCAGCTGACGTCTACGTCTACGACTGTCGCTTTAGTATTTTTTTGCGTTGAAGGTTTTGACTTGTTGTTGTTGGTCCTCTTGTTCTTGTTGCTTTTGTTGTCGTTGTTTCTGTTTTCGTTTTACTTTTATAGTTTTTTTTTTTTTTGTCGTCTATTTCTCTTTTTCAGTCTCGCACACAATTGGTAATTTAAGGCTCTTGGTTCTGAGCTATCGGCTCGGACTGTAGCTGTGACTCTGAGACTCTGATCGTATTTGCAATTGTTGCATTTATTTATTTATTTACATTTCTATATATACATTTATATTTATATTTATTTATTGCAGCTTCAATTGCAGCAATTTCTTTTTTTTTTTGTTTTTCCATCCACCTAATAAATTTTCAACGCACAACTCCCGCTACGATTTTCTCACGACGACTGCGACAGCGACTGCGACGGCAACTCTCGACTGGTTTAATCATCGGAATATGCTTTAATCAAAATGAAAACAGAAAGTATACGAGAAGCGTAAAAACAGCTGTTCGACGGCCTCAGCAGAGAGTTTAGAGATGTGCGCGTGCTTGGCACGATTATGCATTTGCACGATGACCGTAAAATTGAATTTCATGCAGAAATTTAAATCAAATTGGATTTGGTGAAATATAAACAAAGACACAATGGAAAGTTATTAGATAATTTGTGCTTATTTTATTTAGAGTGTAATTAATGTAATATTACTATAAATAAAAGATAATACAAAAATTAATATTAATATTTATTTCTTTACATTTGTTTATTTATCTTTGTGTCAGTCAGGTAAACAAATTTCTAGAAATACAGTCGAGTCGCAATAATTCGTACCCCGTTAATTCGAAATTCTCAATAATTCGTAAACATTTCTGTTCCCTTGAAATTAAATTCAATAAATAATTTGAAAATAATTCGAAATACTCCATAATTCGTAAAAAATATGATCCCCGTGCCATTTCGAATTATCGAGACTGGACTGCAGTTATTTTCAATTTAATTTCAAAACTGCTCGATATAATGCAATTTTCTATATTATATTATAAGAATTATTTAGATATTAATGCAGAATCTTGGTTAGCTATGACTTTTATGTTTATTTTTGATTATTTATATAGTTCTTATGACATATTTTGACATATTTTTTTTTAAAAAAAAATTATAAATTTAAGTATATAAACATTTTAAACATTTTGGCTGATCAATTTGTTTTTTTTTTTTTAGCAACAGCAATAAATGGAGGATAAAGCCAAAAGTACTGAAGAGCTACACTGTAATATATATATATATATAAATAAATATATTTTAAGCAGTTTTCTTCAATTTCACTTTTCTTTTTGCGGTTAAGCTCTTTTGGAGAATGTTGAAACAAAGCTTGCCCATGACAACATTTGCAGTTATCTGGGCAATCTACAGGATCGGCTTAAACAATCCATTTATCAAAATTCGCAATATATTGAAGCTTCGTTGAGTCTTATTAAGGAACTGAGAGAAGTAGCCAATATGATAACAATATCAGACTCTACCACAGAATTGCAAGCAACATGGATTAAGCGTCTTATAATGGAATTTGAAAATTTCTCAAATGGTGATCCTACAACTCCTGGTTTAAGCACTACTGAAGTAATGCATTTACGTAGCCTTTTTTCCGATTATCGACGCTTACATCAAAGTCATTTACTACAGGATGGTCTAATGACTTTTAAAGTTGCCAATGATTCATTGGAAAAGGTGGAAGAGCTGCTAAATCAATTGACTACCGATGGCTGGGAATTATCACAGACGTCAACACCGGAGAGTTCATCAATGCTGCATACCAGCATTAGTGCTAATCGTACTCTACGCGAAAAAATTCGTGCCTTTAACAAAGCTAGTGAGCAGGGAAAAAATATAATCCAAAATTTTAATCTATGCTTTAGCAGAAATAGTAATTCAAATGTTGCGGCTCCAGGTACCCTGGCGAATGGATCCATTAATAATTCCGGCTACGAGGGTGATGTGGATAGCGAAATAGAACATCTTGAAGAAAAATTAGGGGAATAAAGTTGTCTTTGCTGTTTATCAAAATGTATAAATTTTCTTCGTATAGACATTTTTTAAATTTATTATTTGTCTATTTTTATATATAAAAAAATGGGTAAAAATAAAATACTACAAAAATACATATACTAAAAAAAGGAATCATAAGAACTATAATAAAAAGATCAAACTATATTCAACTAATTGAACTAGCATTCTATTGATTTCGCAGCTTCAAAGAAACTTGTATAGTTTATGGCAAAGAATATTAGAACGGCACCAATGGCTGAGCCCAATTGTGTTATGGCTCCTACCCATACTAAGGATTGGCCGCCCTGTGCCCGCATTACAGTTGCAATGCCAAGTTTCGTATAGCTAACAATGCCGAGTACAAGAGTCCATGCAGTGACCTATTACAGGAAGAAAAATGTCAAAATAAATAAAGAAAATTTTGATTCATATAAATAGAATTAAAACTTACCACTAGAACAACGCCAATAGTTTGATCATAGAGCGGTGGATAAGGACTCAAAAATGCAGTTGTAAAGACGTAGCTGATGAGAATACCAGCCAATGCAGACAGCGTATAGATAATACGTAATGAAGTAAATTTCAGGAACATGGCCATAAAACAGGCCACAGGATTTGCAATAACACTGAGCGTCGCTGACAGATGATATGCTTGTGTTCCATATGGTGCACTTGAATATGATTGTATGCTACCGAACATGCCATTACTGAAGAATGAAATGATGCCCATTAAAAGTAACAGAGAGCCATATTGACCTCGACTCAGTGGCTGTACCATTGTCTGATTATCATCCTGACCATAGACATAATTGTTACCTTTGGTGACAGTTACCTGAGCATATTCACGTTTTGCTACAGGCAATGCATTGAGCAATGTATAACCAATATAACTAAGTACCATTAATCCAAATAATATAAGGAAGAATATCTTTGTATCGAATATTGGAGGTTTCTTTTGTAGCTCATAGATTTCTTTGCCTGCTTCGGTTACATTGATTAGAACACAGGTTCCCTCATCGCCAATGCCTTGTATAAGAGCTGTCACACTAGGCAAAAGTCCACTTAATCCTTCACCAATGAAAAACGTTACCATATATTGCTCCTTAAAACGTCCCATATATGGCATGAATAATACATTGCTTGTACATGCATTTAATGCCGTAAAGATGGTCAGAACGAATAGTGCAATGCTATGTTCATTGCCAAATATCGTTGCTGTATGCTGATAGAAGAATGCCGTTAATATGCAAGATATGGTACCAATAGTTAGTACAACATGTATGGTCCAGCCATCATTAAGCTTCCATGGCGAATACTTTTGATAAGCAGTGTACAAAATTGGTCCCAAATTTCCTAATTGCACCATGACACTTAAATATGATGGTAAACTCCAACCTTCTGGTGCTACATTCACTAACAATGGCAACTGTATGAAGGTGCCATTGACGCCCAGCCAGGTGCCAATGCCGAAACATATTGTGAGAAAATCTACAATTAGGCTACGATTCTTAAAGACACGCCATGGACTTGTTCGTTGTTCTGTCATCTTGTCAACGGGTCGCCAATTGAAGAATGCGCTTAACTCACTTGGCTCGTCACGGACGCATCTATAAGATAGATAAGATCCGAAAATTTAGATAAGGTAAAAACTAAAAAAATGTTTAGATAAGACATGATTACAACATTGTCTTAAATCTAATCTACATTTAATTTGTAATTTGTAGAAATGGTTTTAAAGAAAAGAAAAGTAGGAATAAAAACAAATAAAAATAATGCAAGTATATGAAAAATTGGCTAATTATATTACTATATGTCCTTAAATAAGATAATGCGAATATAATCAAAACTAAATCAAAAGTTTTAGGGGAATTTTAATAGAAATTGTGTGTGGATTATATAGAGTATATCTGATATGAGTGCAATGACATCTTTATATATTTAGTATAATAGCTGACAGTTTTTGGCAGTGATAAAAATTGGACTAGTAGGCAAAAAGGTAAAAGCCAAAATACAAAAAATAAAATAAGTTGGAGTTTGAGCAAAGTTCAAAACATAAGCCGGGGTAAACTTTAAGTTGAAATTATTTAGATACATTTTACATTAAGTTTTGAAATTATAGTAAGTGTAATCATACAGACACATGCTTATACATATACATATATGTACATACACCCATGGTTGCCACTTTTGATACATTTGTACACTTTCTATGCGTTGATAAATTTTTTTTTTTAATTTATACATTTTGAATAAAACTTAAGGCACTTAAGGAATTTGATTAATTGCTACACACTACAAAAATTGTTGCATTTATACAAAACGTTGATATTACAAATTTTTTTTTAGAGCGTCAACTGGGCAAGTTATCTGAAGAGTAGAGATAGATAAGCGCTCAGCTGGAGACACTTCTACTAGCTAGGCAAATATTATGTATTGCATATCTTAATACAATAGGCGCTTCCTTTGGCAGGCGTATCACATCTAATCAGATCCAATTAGACTTGAACGTGACTGTCTGCAGCGTAACGATTTAATTGAATCAATTCTAACAAGACTTTCTTCACGTAGAGATTAGTATTATTATTTTTGTTTTTTTTTTTTTGTGAATTGCTTTATTATATCGTAAAACAATTGTGACGTAGTCAACAAGCATGGATTTTTTTGTTTCTTTTCGAGCATCATAATATTAAACTGAAATGAATTTTCGACTTGTAAACAGATAAAAACAGAGCTTTTAAAGCTTATTTTGTATAATTTACAAAACTGGTTTTCTGCCATATAAACAAAAATATAACAAAAAAAAAAAGAAGGAAAATAAATAATTGCCACTTACCTGTCGACAAAATCCGACGAGTCAGCACCGGCGTCAAGTGGCGTTGAGAGCACGGCGTATACTGCACCGGAATGGCCAACATTATTAGTATTTGCCATATTATACTCAATATATTGTTAGATTTGTTACTAGATTTTCTAATTAATTTATGATCAATATGACGATGCAGAGATTAGATTGTTATATGCGCTCTCACTACAGTGGGATGATTTCAGCAAATGTTAGCCAAATGTCGAAAATGTAGCCAAAATTTGTCTCTTCAATTTCATTCGATTAATTTAGAGCGTGGCTTAATTGGCGGCTGACTGAAGAACAACTGATTGATGAAGAGCGCGTCGTGGAATTTTTTTTCTACTTTATTTTTCACTTCTGGCATTAAATTTCCAGCTAATTGTTGATATTATAATTCTTATTTATTCCTGGAATTTTATGATTTCAATCCCATATTGAAGTTTATTATCAACAATTTCTATAGTATATTATGTTAATTATTTCATATATTGTGCAATTCAAATTAAGTTACGTTATGCAATTGAGAATCGAACAAAATTCTCATGTATTAGAAATTTCACAAAAATTTAATTGATTTGGCTGTCGGAATGTTTACTCTGGAGCAGACCGTTGGCCATTACAATTTAAATGTGTGATGCGCCTGCCATAAATAGACAAAAAAAAAAGAAGGAAAGCAAAAAAAAGAAAATCAAAACAAAAACAAAATTCTACAAGGAGATATAAAACAGCTGATTGCCACTAAGCAATGAAAAATCAAAGTGAAGAAGGTTACGTATATTTTACGGAAATTAAATCGATTACTCAAACATCAAAGCAATGTGACGTCACAGCTGATAGAAAGAGAGCTAGAGAGTTTTCTGTGTGTGAGATAAGGCAAAGCAAATAAACAAATATTTAATAATAATAATTCTTGTTTGACTAATTTGCAGAGCAGCAAACATAACATGGAAACTAAATGAAGAATTTATTTTTAGATCGATTTTCATTAATGTTTTATTTATCTTTTGCACTGCATTTAACTGTGACGAATGTAAAGAAAACTCACGATGAGTTGACAACTAACACGTGTGAGAGAAAGAGCAAAAGAGAAATAGGAAACGATTTTGTATTTATTTGTGCTGTGATTATGTGTTGTGTATTATTGCCTAATGGAATCGAAGAACCCAGAACCCGATTAATGAATGAATTAAAATGTGATTAGAATTTAATAAAAAATAAAAAAAAAACCAATGAAAAGTTTTTTGTTAGCTTTAAGCTGAATCACTTGATGTACCAACAATGCAGATGATGATGAAGTCTTTTATACAGTATATTATAAGTATTAATTGCACTCGCTTGTTGATTTAATGCCCACAAAGTTGCCGATACCATTTTTTACTGTCACGACAACGGGGATTGGTGCACATGGGGCAGCGCATTAAAAACTTTGGATTTACAGTCTGATTGGACTTGAGATGATCAGCAACAATAGTGCTGAGTGCATCAATAAATAATGGATGATCATTGGGTGCAGCAGCACGTCGTATCTCCTCGACGCCCACCTCTTTAGCTAGCTCATCGCAGTACTCAATATCCAATTCATGCAGTGTTTCAATATGTTCATTTACAAATGCAATTGGGACGAGTATAAAATTCTTTAAGCCTTGCTTAACATAGCCCTAAAAAGAGAAAGATCTTAGATATGGAAACATTTTGATTTTGATTTCTTTTTTTTTTTTACCTTAATTGCATCATCGGTAGCTGGTGCCAGCCAAGGCAAAGGTCCAACCTTTGATTGCCAGGCTAAGCTGTAGGGATTAGTTTGGCCTAGCTCTTGCATTACCATGTGAACGCTGGCACCAATTTCAGATGGATATGCATCGCCTCTATTGACTGCCTTAAGGGGCAATGAATGAGCCGTGAATAGAATGACAACATCATTGCGTTTTGTTGGCACAAATTTAGCCAATTCCTCACGTATGCGTTGAGCAAAAGTTTTAATAAGCAACGGATGTGTGCCCCAACGATCGATAATGCTCCACTTGATGTTAGTGGGAAGTGTGCTGCATGGAAGAAGGGGGAAAACATATTTAATAAGGTTTATTTATTTTTTTTTTTGATGACTTACTTTTCACGGTAATGGGAAAAGATTGAGTTAAAGCTTGAACCAGATGTAGCACAGCTGTATTGAGGATACTGCGAGAAGATTACCACACGCTCCGGCTTATCACTGCAGTAAAAATATTGTTTTAGTTAATAAATAATTTTATATACATAAAACTGACCTTTCGATCTGTGCTAAAGTATTTTCGGTTAAAGGATTCACGTAACGAAAGCCTACATAATGCTTATGTGGCGCTGTAGCTGGTGAAACTTTATCCAATTGCTCGCACATCAATTGACCCTGCAGTTCCGTCCATTTAAGTATAGGCGAACCACCTCCAATTTCTTTATATTTCTTTTGCACTTCTGGTGTACGACGCTGCGCTATCCATGGCCCCAATTTGCTTTGTATTGGTAATTGAATCATATCCCGATCTGTCATAATACGCAATAGATAATCATGCACCTGATCTGTGTGCTGAGGTCCACCCATGTTTAGCATAAGTATTGCCGTCTTCGGACCTTGTTGTTGTTGGTTGCTAAAGCAGCGATAAATGCCGACATTATCTGTAAAGTGTTATGCTATACATTAATCTTATAATAAATTTATTATAATTTCATTACTCACTTGTAAATAATTTAAATAAATTTCTATTATGCAAAAACATTGTTGTCCTAGAAATACCGTTCTCTTTGCAAGTGTTT
>JBAMBR010005708.1:0-16698 GCA_037044475.1 Zaprionus obscuricornis | reverse complement strand
CTATATATATATATACAATTAGATATATATATATATACATATATATACCTATATACTATTGCGATCTGTTTGTTTTTTAGACTGTAAACTATTGTGTAGTACAATTCTAGTCGAATGTTTAACAACAACAATTTAAACCAGAAACTAAACTAAAACTTAAAAAAAAAAAAAAAAACTGGCACAATCTTTCAAAATGTTTAGCAAACAAGAACAAAAACATCAACATCAACAAAAACAACAACAATTTCAACTTTTAGACTTACAAAATACGCCAAATGTTAAGAGAAACAAAAATGTTTTACTTTATAAATCACTTAAGAGATTGTTATAAAACAAAACAAAAAAAAAAACAAACACTAAAAAACAAAATAACAAAAAAATACAAAAAAAAAATGAAAAACAGTCCCAAGAGCGAGTCATGAATAGAACAATTTTAAATTAAAAACATTTTTACAATTGTTAGTTAAAAGTTTTCATTTGATTTATTTATTATTGCAAAATTCTCACTCTTTCGACTGTTTCAACGATCAATCTCCTAAAGTTATTAAGTTTTTTTTTATAAATATATATGAAAAGAAAAATATATGTTTAATACTAGCGAAAAGGAGCGAACCCACGTTTCATGAACTATTTTGATGATAGTTTATTTATGGTAAAAAAAAAAACAAATATAAAAAAAAAAAGAAAAAACAAAATGCCAAATCTTAATGGGAAGCGAAATGATGCAAAAATAATATAATAATATAATAATAATTAATTATTTTTGTAATTTTATAAAATTAGTTGAATTTTATAAACGAAAAGTGAAAAGAATAAAATAAAGAAAATTTCAACATATACATAAACACACACACATACACATACATGCATACACATACTACAAACTAAACATCCCTATTCCCAACCGAACATCTCTATATATCTTTTTATAATGTTTATATAGATAATATTTGTTAATGCCTATTCAAAGTTTATATATTTCTTTTTAAGTAAACCAAAAATCTATATAAACATTGAATTATTCATGTATGTATATATAATCGTATTATTTATTTTTTTGTTTTGCTTTTTTTTATATATGTATTTTTATCATTTAATTTTGTAGAATTAAAAATCCATTTATATATATATTTATATATATATATATTCTTTTCACTTTTTTTATAAAATTACTAATTTTATAAAATTACAAAAATAATTAATTTATTATATTATTATATTATTTTTGCATCATTTCGCTTCCCATTAAGATTTGGCATTTTGTTTTTTCTTTTTTTTTTATATTTGTTTTTTTTTTACCATAAATAAACTATCATCAAAATAGTTCATGAAACGTGGGTTCGCTCCTTTTCGCTAGTATTAAACATATATTTTTCTTTTTATATATATTTATAAAAAAAAACTTAATAACTTTAGGAGATTGATCGTTGAAACAGTCGAAAGAGTGAGAATTTTGCAATAATAAATAAATCAAATGAAAACTTTCAACTAACAATTGTAAAAATGTTTTTAATTTAAAATTGTTCTATTCATGACTCGCTCTTGGGACTGTTTTTCATTTTTTTTTTTGTATTTTTTTGTTATTTTGTTTTTTAGTGTTTGTTTTTTTTTTTGTTTTGTTTTATAACAATCTCTTAAGTGATTTATAAAGTAAAACATTTTTGTTTCTCTTAACATTTGGCGTATTTTGTAAGTCTAAAAGTTGAAATTGTTGTTGTTTTTGTTGATGTTGATGTTTTTGTTCTTGTTTGCTAAACATTTTGAAAGATTGTGCCAGTTTTTTTGTTTTTTTTTTAAGTTTTAGTTTAGTTTAGTTTCTGGTTTAAATTGTTGTTGTTAAACATTTGACTAGAATTGTACTACACAATAGTTTACAGTCTAAAAAACAAACAGATCGCAATAGTATATAGGTATATATATGTATATATATATATATCTAATTGTATATATATATATAGCTTCTTGTATAGGTTCTATAAACTAGACGTGCATAAAGCAGCGCGTCAAGTAAAACATCAAAAGTATGGTCAACGGCAGCAGCTGAATCGTTAATCCCAGCCGCGAGGCATTGCCGCAATAGGTGAACATTTCTTCCTGTTAAATGTTATAGAAAATCAGTAATTAATAAATTTATTTGAATAATTTAATATTAATATTTTATGCTTACATCTTCATGCTCCGTAAAACATTCCTCGATGCGTCGCCGTTCGTAGAAACTCATATTGAGTTTATAGCATGGAAATTCTGTTTCATAATTCGTTATGCGCTGTGGTTCGGTGGTTAAACGTACACTGCGCGATGGCATCAATACATTGACCACCACCAGCACCAGATTTGAGTTAGGTATCTTCTTCACCAGAAATGGACGTGTCGATGGCATTTCAATATAATCATTGATCGGAATCAATTTCTCTGGCTGCAGCGAATACAAGGTTGAACGCATATCGCAGGGCTCATAGGTTGGATCTGGTGCTGGCTCTTGAAATATGGCATCACCATCGTCCCCATCGTCTTTGGGCTTGGCAGCCGATGCTGAGTTACCATCACCTACAGCCACGTACTCATCCTCGATATTATCCGGATATTCCATAACTAAGAAGAATGTTTATGAGTATATATAATATATATTATCATATAACTACGATAGACATCTAATACTTACAAGGTGCACCATCTGCCCACCATTGCACTCTTTGGTATTGCCAGAATAGTTGTGCTATAAGCCATTTCCAGGCGAGGCCTAGCACTTTTAGGGGCTGAAGCAGACATAGATTAGATTAAAATAAGATACATTAAAACAAATGCATATAGATATAGGATAATGGTTTTTGGAGATTGGATATTTAATGGTGGATATTGGTGTTTTTATGTTGGATCTTGAATTTAGGATGTTGGAAACTGAATATTAGATATTAGATGTGTGATATTGTATATTGGAAATTTTATTTTAGAGATTGAATATTGAATGTAATTTATTGGATATTAGATGTTTTGATATTGGATGTTGAATATTGAAAATTGAATTTAGTATATTGTATATTGGATAATGAATTTTGGAGATTGAATCTTGGATGTTAGATGTGTGATTTGGGATATTGGAAATGGAGTCTTGGAGATTGTTTATTCTAGATCAAATATTCTATATTGGAAGTTGCATATTTGATGATTAATATTGAATAAATAACATACATGCAGCAGATTGTGTCCATCGCTTTGAGAGGTAGGATCCACTTTGCATAGTTCCTGAAAATCATAGACATCGATGCTTTGGAAGATGCCCTGCTGCACCATGGCAGTCATAACATCACCATGAAATTCACCAAAGAATTTGCCAGTAGTATTCAAATTTTGACCGACTACAATATACGCATTGTTATCGATAACCACACAATCGATATCATCATCCGTGCAGATAGGTAAACAATTATTACACTATTATAATAAAATATTATAGTAAATTCTTCAGAATAGATTAATTCAATTAAAGATCTTACATTATCCACAGCTGTGATATTAAAGAATCGATCCCACATTTTCGTATGCGAGAATTGAAAACCAACAACACAAGCGGGCGCCTCTTTACCGCCATCTCGGGGGAAAATAGCATGTGAAGCAGTCACCTTTAGCTCGCTATCCTCAAGCGGATCATTATAATGTTTTACCGAATAGACAAAACTTTCCGTATTATCCTGATGATGCTGTAATATGGCGCTCTTGTACCAGGTCTCATCAATTGCAGTTGTATGATAATCGCCAAATTCTTGATCCGTATCAACTTCCACTTCACCAAAGATGAATTGCCACCGCGTTAGTCCGCTCATCGTGGCAACAAAACGTAAGGCGGCACCAAATCTTTCAAGTAGTTGACGTTCCTCTTCATTCTCAAATCTCCATTCGCCATAGCTAAAGTTGGTAACTTTCGCATCAAAGATGAGTAAATGTACCAACTCCCTGTTGCAATAGTAAGCATCATCCTTGAGTGTCTTTCGGCCACAATTAACTACAAGTTCGAAATATGTTTAAAAAAAAATCAATTTTTAAATTTATGTTGCCTTACGATCATTTGAATCTTTCTTATCGGTTTCCTCTTCCGCATATTGTTCCATAAATTTCCATTCTTTTGTCATCATCTTGTTAAGAAATTCACGCAGCTCTGCTTCAGGTGTCTTGAATTCATGTCCCTCCAGATAATGATATTTGCAGTAAACCCTAAATAAATTGTTTGAAATTTCAATATATTTTAATATCAATTTTATAATGCAATTTCACAATTTACCAATCTGGATGAATTTTCCAATTGTCGCCCATGAAGAAATCAGAGATATTAACTTTCATATGTTTGTTTTTATCGACTTCATCGCCAACTTTAATCCATGTCTTGCCATATTCACTAGGCATTACAATGCCCAATGTAAACGGTGTATTTGGTAATGGAGCAAAGAAATAATCTTGTTTCTCTTTAGAGACACGACGCATTTTATCATAGTGAAATTTGACAGCGACACCTTTAAATTCTTTAGCTTCATTTTGTGTATTGGCTTCATCATAGTGAACCATAGCGCGACGTATATTCAATATAGATTCACCAGGTTCACGTGGTCGCTTATCCTCAAAGAGATGTTCAACTTCAGTGAAATCGATGCTATTATAATTTGGATTCATTTTTTTATTGGACTGCAAAGAAAGCAAAGTTTGATAATAATTAGATCAAAGAACAAGTTAAGGTTAATGTTTAAATCTTACTCCAATGGGTCGATGATCCGGATGCAGCAGTACATAGCCATTGTTTGACACCACAACGGAATAACCATTGACGCCAAGCTAGACATGAGAAGGAACATTAGATTTTAAGTGTATATTAATTTTGGATGATCTTACCTTATAGGGCAACGTGAGTTTATCTATATCTTCGACGGGCACATCGGTGCCTGCGACGCCCAACAGACGCGCACGTCGATTAGTGCTATTCTCATGTTTGTAGGAACGATCAAATGCTGGCACGCCTACAGCTATCATAAGGCGTGGCCGTCGATCTGTCGATGTCATCGGATCATACTGTAAATATATCAATATATATATATATATACAATTTATATCTGATTAATTCTATGAAATCTATTTAAATCTATTTACAGTTTTATCCGTAAAGGCGTGCGTCCAGGTAGGCGGATGTTGTACATCCTGCAGTACCAATGGTGTTGCTATAACATCAACATACTTCAGTACCTCCTCATGTACCTCATCAAGCGATTGCACATGCGAATAGTAGCCACGATTGAGACATGCCATCCATTGTATTTCACGTACTTTCGTCACCTCCTTGCCCAGCAGATACGTAAAGATGCGCACATTCATGCGTGACGTGCCATTCTCACCATTCCCCCAATTATAACGTTCAAAGATTTCAGTTGTATTGCCGGCAACGCCATCGGTGACCAACATAATCGCTTGATTACATGTTGAGGTCTCATTACAGCGACGTTTCACATAGTATGTATGTAGGATATCGAAGGCTTTCTCATATGCTTTATTTAGATCAGAATAATTTGCGGGTGCCTTCATTTCATCAATTTTTGAATTAAATACTTCAATATTTTCGGGTGTCGCTTGGACGAGGGCATCGTTAAAGCATGGCACAATGCCAGTGACATTTGTTGAATATTGAAAGATGGTAAAGAAATCATTATTGGAGAAAGTATCGAGTATGCTGCGTATGGTGAATTTGGCAACATGATGACGATGTCCTGTCATTGAACCGGAATGATCTAATAGTATGACAACATCCTTGGAGCATGTAGCCGTCTCAATGTACCATGAACGTTTCCGACAATCATATGTATCCGCATCCTGTGAATTCTCACGTGAATCTGTCCACATTGTACCCGGATAATGACGTAATATTCCCGTATCGGAACCAAAATATTGCCATGATAAAGCCGGATCAGATTGATAATTTTGTTGAAATACTTCATCCAATTGCTCAGACCATGATATTGTCTTCATCACCTGCTCCGAACGATCCCAAACATTTGATGGTACATGCACTGAACTATGATTCGTATCCACGGATATATTATAGAAATGTGTATCCGGATTTAACTGCAATTCACGATACATGCGTGAACTATTCTGTACATTTGATAATAGTTCCTCATAGCTATTATTATTGAATTTGGAGAATTTACTTGAGTAATAGGTGAAATTAGTCTCAGCCTCTGTTAAATTGAATTCAAAGTTCTCATTGACCAATTCAGCTCTCTCCTGTATGCAGCGTACTGCATCCATTTTACGTGCCAGCATTTTGCCAACATTTGCAGTTATTGATTTGATCAGTTCTGTGCCATTTTTAAGCTCTACTCGTGCATTAAACTCTTTGTATTTCTCTTTAATCTGCTGTGCTTTGGTTATCTTTTGGGCCAACAAATACAGTTCGTCGCCAAACTGTGTTGCCCATTTTCCAACACTGTATAGAAAGAAAAACCCAATTAATACTTTTAACAATTAAATATACAGATATATGTATATATATAAGCATAGATATAAAATTACTTGTAATTTCATTAAATATATAAGTGTAATATATATATTCATATGTAGATCAACAATAAGACGAGATGATATACTGCACTTTTCACTCACAGAAACAATCTGGCAACGTCAAAGCGCTCAGCATCGCTTGTGTCCAAAAAATAAAACAAAATGTCAACCACCTGTCGACGTGCAAGTACAACAAGGCCACTAATTAAATTAGCGCACATGTCTGTCACAAGAGAGAGTGTTGGAAACGAATTCTTATTGCGAGGGACAAAGATGTGGAATAGGAATGGGCAAAACGAAACAGTACAGATGCGTGTATGTGAAAGTAGCCACGGTAAAAGCCTTTGCAGCAGCGACGCTGGCAGTGAACAAAATCAGCTGTGTTCTATATTTTCTATTGTATGTGTGTGTGAGTGTGAGAAATCAACAAGTGCTTGGAAAATGCGCGCGCACGTTTACAAAAAAAAATGTTCTCTTAATTACAGCGCGCTCTTAATAAGTTGCTCTCTTGAATATAATGTAAATGCACTGTGAAATTATTACTTGTAAGTACTAATCAATTAATAATGAACAAAAATTAATTAATGTATTAAATATATTGGAAAATTTATAAATTGATAAAGCTTAAATTAATTTATGGTATTATTTCTAATTTTAATGAAATTTATATAATTAATTTTTATTGAATAATCTATGCTTTTGATACTAATTAATTAATTTTTTGGAGGTAAAATATAACCTAAATAATTGCAGTGCATTTATAACTTGCTAGCTCTGTCTTTGTCTCTTTAATAATTGGCAATTGAGCAATCCTGCGCATTGTGCATTGCTTTTATTTTATCTTTCTCTCTCTCACTCTCTTGTGCTCTTTTCTGATCAGCCACAGTTATTACTCTTTGTACATTCTCTTTGTATTTTATCTTTGCAGTTACCGCTGCCGGCGACAGTGCTGCGGCCATTTTCAATTCATTGCTTTGGCCGTTGCCGCTTTGCCTTTGACACAGTTATTTGCCTGCGTTCAAGTGCTGCGCTGCCGTCGCTGTCGTTGCTTTCAACGTTGCCATCAGCACCAAGTTTCTCAAGTGAAACTTGTTGTTGTACTAGTTCTTGCTGCTATTGTTGTTGTTGTTGCTGCTGCTGCTGGTAACATTGTTGTAGTTGTAACAAGCTTTTTATTTCATTTTGGAGTTGTTCAATTAAATTTGCAACATTCCTTTGTGGCACACACCAAAGGGCAGCCTTTGTCTGCTTGCCTCATATTGTTTTCAATTTGATGCGGCGTTTGCGTTTGCTTTTGGCTTTGAGGTTGGGGTTGGGGTTGGCGTTTCGTTTGTTATCTGCACTAAATCTCTGTCTGGTTTGTCGACCGGACTCGAGGACAACATGGATAAAATGGGTATGAGACAACTACTACGAGTGTGTGTCTGTGTGCGTGTAATGGTATGCGAGGTGAGAAAGGGGAACCATGAGTGTGGTGCTTGCGTGTTGCCAAGTTTCAGTCTTCTGAACATTTTACGCTTTTATTTACTTTTTATTATTACACCCCGCATTTATACGTTAAAAATACAAAAAAAAAAACAGATGGGGAAGGTTGAAAGTATAAATTTGTGTGTGTAAATCTATGTATATGTAAAGAATCTTGATCAATCGAATATATTTAGCTATGTATGTCTAATAAATATTGAATTTTACTTTAATTCCTTGGCACTTAATTAAACCTATTGAATTATAGCTTCTATTTTTACTTAAAAGCAAATTTTAAATTTTATTAACAAATTTTGTGCTGAATATTTTATTTATTTATTTTTTTTACTAAGAATCAGGAAAAAGAAAAACAACAGTTTATTTTTATAGATTAAAACTTTTAATGTTCTGTTTATCGATTCTATTTATAAAACTGTATATCTATAAATGTTATTGATTAACGCACAAATAAATTCTATAGTTTTTTTTTTTTTTTAGCCTCATCAATATTCATTTTAAAACCATAATACAAATTCTTTTGTATAGTATCTGCTAGTCGTGCATTTTTTTTAAATTATTCCCGATTTTGTTTTTGATTTTTGTTACAATTTACTTTTGGGTTATTTTATTTATTTTTTTTTTTATGTTCGCCTTATGGCTTATGGCGATTGTCTATTAAGGCCCACAAAATTTTCACACTCAGCCAGACCGAAAATATCAACAAAAAATTTATGGCATAAAATACTATTCCAGAGCAATAATTTTTTATTTTGTTTTATATTTTATTTTGGCACTCAGTTAATTTTTTGGTTTGGCCTTTGAAGTGTGTATTAATTAAATAGAATTCAATTTGAACTTAAATACAAAGAATATACAGTAGAATCCGGTTATAACGACTCTGTTTATAGCGTCCGTCCGGTTACTGCGACTAAAACTCGTTGGCTTGATTGGTCCCCATGCAAACTTATACATACAAAATACTTTCGGTTAGTGCGTCTTCCGGGTATAACGACATAAAATCGTAGGTCCCTTGAAAGTCGCTATAAGCGAAATCTACTGTATTTATGTATATGCGGAAATATATATAAGATTTAATGAAAGCCTTGTTAAAATTTTTTTAATTGCTTTCGAATTGGCTATGAAAAACTCTGCTATTTTGGCAGAAAATTTTGGGAAATTTCAAAATTTTTTTTTAGATATTAAATGTGTTGTCATGCTTATGGTAAATTATGGTCAGGCGTCTCTTAATTAGATTAAACAATTTTATTGTATTCTTTATATTTTCAGGTTTGTTTTTACTTTTAGTTGAGAGAACTTTCATTTTCGGAATATAATCGTTGCCTTTGTTGTTTTTATATTTATGTCTATATGTCTAGTTTTGTCTAGTTTGTATATGTAGTTTGTGTGGCATATAGTCTGTGCATTAAAATTGATGATGATATCACTGAACTGTTCTGTTGAGTTTCGTGCCAAGCCCCAAAACAAAAAATAAAGAAAAAAAAAAATCATAATTAATCTAGCTAAATGAATGCATGGATGGCTAAGTAATAAGTTTTTTCTTTTTATTATCTTCAGGGCGTTGTTCTGAAGGATTGGCCAAAACTACTTTTATATTCAATACACTACAAAAAAAAAATAAAAAAAACTACGAAATATTCTTAATCCCTAAAGAATCTACTTAAAAAAAATAATTTCCTTTTCTTTGCTTCTTTTAGCATAAATTATTAATTTAAATTAATAATTAATTTAAGATAATCGTGAGTTAAAAAAGTTTCCTTTTTTTTGATTTTAATATGTTATGCTTTCCGAAAGGATTACATATTAACATTTGGATTTCTGGATGTTTTTTTTTTTAAAGTGTATATAAATTTCAATTGTTATTGCCATATGATTTGTGTCCAGTGCATGTCAAAATGTAATCACTAAACTGTTGATTATATACGTATACTATTTCATTTAATTACATTTCCCAATTATATTTACTTAGTTAGTTAGTTAGGTTAAGTTAAGTTAGGTTAGCTTAAATTGACACGCCTCTTGGCCAAAATAGCATTTCAGCATTTCTGTGGCGTCAAATTAATCGCACGACTTTCGACAGCAACACCAACACAAAATGCCCAATAAAATATGCATTACGCGTAAATAGGCCTAGTAACAGCTTTGTCCCTGTTCTTTTCTCTTCTTGCTCTGCTGCTCTCTACTCTCTCCTCTCTGCTCTGTTGCTCTGCTGCTCTCCTGCTTCGGGCTGTTTACCCTGTGTACCTTGTTTAGCTTGTGTACCTGCTGCCATTGCCGTTGCCGTTGCCGTTGATATTGCTGCTGCTACTATTGCTGCTGTCGCCCTGCTGTGGCCCCAAGTCAACATGTCTGACAAATAATTCTTTTATGTGACTTATGAAAAGTGGGCCCAAAAGCAGTCAGCTGTACTCGAGAGAAAAAACCGAAGAAAAAAAAAAATAATGCGAACGAAAGAAAACAGAAGCAAAAAAAATAAAATAAAATAAAATAAAATAAAAAAAAAATAACTGAAAAGTCGTCAGCGAGAGTAGCTGAAATTGTGGGAAAATACGCTGATGCACACTAATACACTTAAACGTGTATATAGTATAAGCAGAAGCACAAGCACAAAGCAGACGCACGTTCACACTCTCACTCACACACCTACACATGCATATATTCATGGCAAATGAAAATTCAAGACAAAAGACAAAAGACAAAAGTGCGTAAACACGCATAGAGCTAAGACTGACTGGCAGCGAGAAACAGTCCCATTTATTACAAAAGGCATTTAACGACTACTTGATACACTCTCTTCACTAAAAGATTTACAGCTTTTACATGCACTATGTAAAATGTACTAAAATATGTACATAGTATATTTTAGTTGACATAATTAAATACCACAATTTTATCTCAGCTGTTAATTCATAACGATCTGGCAACATTGTTGAATTAAGTTGGCTGCGGCGAAGCATACGAAATAACAATAATAACACCAACAACAGCAATAACAAGAAGAAGAGTGAAAAGTAAAAATATTTTGCATATTTTATGTCGCATATGCTTGATTCTTAATACTCTACAAAATTCCCAAGGCGCACATGCCCAACTCATGACACGCAGGGCTTACTACTACAAAAAGAATTCAACGTGAGGCGAAGGCGGCTGCCAAAAAAAATTAGCATAAAATGTACGAAAAATTAACGAGCGACAACGACAACGCGATGAGGATGACGACGCCTGATGACGATGATGATGATGATAATAATGATTGCAGTGACGATAATGAAATAATGAACAATGATGGAAACACGCCCTTTAATTGACTTGTGTTCAACGCGCCAAAAAAAAGGAAAAGATTTCGAAACTAACTTAATTCAACGTTTTTTATTTTTATTATAAAAAAATAAAAAAAGCTAAGAAAATATAAATATATGTATATACATACATATATATGTACATTGATAAGCAAAAACTTACGCTTCATCCGCGGCTGAGGCATGCACAAGCATGGGCGAGAAAGAGATGGATGAATCGCCGCCATACGGCGTCGTTGGCGGACCGCAGATCAGCAGCAATAACAGCGGCTGGGAGGCAAGAAATGCGGTCAAAATGACAGCAATATGTGTCATCAACTTTTCGCATGTACCAAACATTTTGCTAGCATTTTCCGGTCTTTTGTTGTTGCTGCACTCACACTTATTGTGCACTCACACAAATATACAAACACACGCGGCACGGCACACACGCGACACAAACACAGTTAAGAAACACACAGCGCACACACACACACAAACAGGCACAGCAACACTTTTCAACTTGACACCTAAAAAAAAAACAATAATAATAACAATAATCAAGTGCAACTAATGCATTTGCAATATTTGTTTTTTTGTTGTTGCTGCGTTTTGACCCGCTTTTGCTTTGCTACCAAATTTGGTATACAATTTTGGGTGGAGTCGCGACGTCAACAGCGACGCTGGCGCTGGCGCCAGGCGCAAATTTTCACCAATAACTTTTCAGCACACACTGTTTGATACGCGCCGTATGCGTAATATATAAAATATTTAAGAAAGTTAAACGACAAAACTGTTAATTCTATCAAATTTTTTTTCGTAAAATTTTTCTTTGCTTCTTTATAATTTATTTAATTTAATTTTATTTTTTTTTCGTAATATTTCGTTCATTTATTTTCAGCTGCAAACCGAATTTAGTTTTCCCTCAGCTGTGCGTACAATTTTCTATATATAAACTTTTGCTCTTAGTGCGGCCCGACGTTTTGATTACACATATGGCACACACTGTCACTATACGCGTCTCTCGATGTCTGCGTGCGTTCTTCTATTTTGCGGATGTGTGTGTGTTTTTTTGTTTGTTTGTATTTGTGTATTTGTGTGTGAGTGAATAAGTGTTGTGCCACTGTGCGCTGTTCAGTTTTCCGCTGCTTAATATTTTTCGGCTGCCGACAACGTTGAAGAGCTGCGTTGAACTAAAACGAAAATTCTGACAATTCATTCAATGTAGCCTGGCTGGCGAGGAGCCACTGTGAGAGCCCAAAAGCAAGACAGAAAGAGAGAGAGAGAGAGCGTACGTTTGTTATTATGCTCTTCGTGTCCTATTTTTAGTTGCTTACTCTCTCTTATTGTCATTTGTATTTGCTCGTTCGCTCTCTGTCTCTCTCTCTTTCAGTTCTTGCTTTAGTTTGTGTGTTTACATTTGACTTTTGGGCCGTCGAACAGCTGTTTTCGCGTGTTTTCTTTCAACTTTTTTTTTTTTGCACCCAATTGATTTTGTCATAAGGGAATTCATTCGAAGCTGCTGCTCATGGCAATGTCAGTGCATGTGTTATTCTTTCTTATTGTCCATTTTACTTTGTGCTACATATTCATAACACACAGAGGGACAGAGAGAGAGAGAGAGAGAGAGACTGAGAGACTGATAGTAAAAGAGCATCACTTGTAAATGTATTTTAAGAGTTAAGAATCTTTATGTTTTGTTATGCGAGAGGGTCTATTATCTTTTCACAGTCTATCTTAGCATTTTCGTAAACTTTTACGAGTCTTTATGTTTTTTATGCTGCCAATTATTGTTTATGTTTATATTTCTATAATATTTTGTGAGCTATTTACTTTTTCGCTGTTTTTTAAGTGTTAGGAACTCTATTTTTTTTTGGTTTACAAGGATAACAAAAAATTTGTAGAGAAATTACAACAAAAGAATTTAATATTAAATATTGTAAAATATTAAATATCAATTAATAATTGATCAAATTCTTATGAGCTTGCCACATACATATTTGTTATGCAGCGATTGAAAATCCTTTTACAATCAAAATGGTATTTTATATGCAAATCCAATATGAATTGAAATAAATTAGCGCTAAGCTCTTTTAATACCATGAATTATTAATTTATTTCCGTTGCGGCTGTTAATGTTTCATAAATCCAAATTAGACTACAGGGAATTTTGGGACGCATTTACGCGGCAAAATCATATTTTTTTTTTATTTTTATTTATTTTTTTTTTTTTGGCTGAGCTTAGCATGAAAAACCAATTTTAACAGCAAAGCAAAACAATTTATACAAGCACAACTCACAGACACAGACACATAAGCGCTAGACATTAACAGCGGCAAAAGTAGCGACAGAAACAGAGACAGAGACACAAACAAAGTTCAAGTATGCGCCTACCGCAGTCACGACTCGCACATAACAGCAAACAATATACATATACATATATGTGTGTGTGTGTGTGTGTGTGTGTGAAGGTAGAGTGAGGCCAATGAGGTCGTTGAGCAGTAGCTTACCCCAATGCTTAACAATGCGGCTGAGGACCTGCCACATGGCTGTTGATGATGTTCATGATGATGATGATGATGATGATGATGCTGTTGATGCCGTTGATGCTGCTGATGATGATGACAACGCACTTAGTCAAATTTTTTAATGAACTCAACAACGTTTTACTTTTAAAGCAACCGCAAGCAGTCGCAGCAGTTGCCAAAAGGATCAGCAGCACATGAAGGACATGCTACTTGCACAGTGCATCGCAATTGTTGTTGTTTTTGTTCTTGTTGTTGCTGTTGCTCTTGGCTTGCAATTGGTGGTTGGGTTGGTTAGGTGGGGGTGAGGAGGACGAACATGTCACAACATGTCAGTGGTAAATTTCTTGTTCTACTATTTTATTTCACTTTCTGAGGTAGACTTAATTACTTGCTACATAGCAGTTTTTTGTTGTTGCAAAGTATAGCATAGCATAGCATAGCATAGCATGGCATGGCATAGCATTGCTTTTTTATGGCGCATATTTCCTGCCCCATGCTGCTGCTGCTCGGCATGATAATAACCATAATTTGTGGCAGCTGGCAAACATGTAGCCGGCGGATGCTCTACACGTGAATGTGTACATGTGTCTGGGTGTCTCTCTCTCTCTCTCTCTCTGTGTGTGTGTGTGTGTGTGTACATATCCTGACATGTGCTCAAACTTTTTTTTTATTGTTGTTTTTTTTTTTTTTTTCTTTTTGGGTGGTTTGGGTAGCTCATAAAGTTGTTCGTTGTGTGCATTTCATTTGCATGAAATTTATGTGCTTTGTGTGTATGGAATCAAATATGATAACGGCTACGGCCTGGCACCATTTATGGCTTGACATCCTTAACAGTGTTAACTACGCTCTTAATTAGTATGTAGCTCTAGCAAGCAGTGTATAAAACTTTCAACATTTCATATCCCTAGGCAAATGAAAATCGAAAAATAACACAGAGAGGGAGAGAGAGCGAGAGAGAGAGTGAAAAAAAATACAACAATAAAAATAACAGCAGAAACTCAAATAATTGTCAGTGCGGAAAAAAAAGGAAAAGCAATCGAATCGAACGCCTTGAAGCATATCATAAACTTTTAGCAATTGGAAACTTTGGCAAGCATTGCTCTTTCTCTCTCTCTCTCTAACTCTCTCTCTCTCTATATATATTTTTTATATGCTCCCCTGAGGGCAACCACTTCGACAATATTTCGCAACAAAAATTTCTTTTCTTTTCTCTTTTTTATTTCTGTTGTCTGTGTCATGCATAAGGAAAAGAATTGATAATCAAGAAAATGATAAAAAAAAACACACACACACACAGTCCAGTAAAGAAAACAACACAGAACGATATATGTATGTATGTAAATGTATGTGTGAATGCTATATGTTTATATGGGCTTTGCATGAACATGCTGCAACAATTTAAAGCATACTTTTAGGTGCGACCATAAATTTAATAAAAGACAATAATGCCGAAAACTTGAAATATTTATGAGCATTACTATGAAATTGGAATTTTTTTTTCTTCTCATTGTTGTTTTTAAATATAACAAAAGTTAAAAAACGAAATGTTTATTAATGTGTTTGCACAAAAAGTAAAAAAAAAATAAAATAACAAGCACAAAAAGTGCTTCATCACTTCAGCATTAATATGCGCATTGGGGGGAAGAGAGAAGTAAGATATTGCTACGAATTTAATGGAACACTCTGTATTCGAATAGGCAAACGCCCATCAATTGCTTGAGCAGTCATCTATTTTTTTCTTCTTCTTCTTCGTTTACATTTCGCCCTGCCAGCCAACAACGGTCACCGAAATGCAAAGAAAAAAAAAACAAACTTGGCTAACAAAAAAAAAAAGAGAAAAAAATGTTAAAGAGGTTGACACCAATGTCTGTTGTCATTTGCCGTTTCGCCTTTTGGGCTGCTGCCAATTGCATGACAATTTTTTATTTTTTCTTTCTCTTTTTCTCTGTATCTCTATCTGTGTCTCTGTAAATGCTTTGTTCGCATTTCCTTTAATATTATTGTTGTTTTTTTTTTTTTGTCCTTACACATGAATATTTTATATATTTATTGCAATGCAATTTTTCAATGATATTTCTTTTTTATTTTTTTTAGAGGCATCAGCATTGTAATGTAATGGGAAAATGGCATTTGTGTGTATTTGTGTCAAAAACAAAGACGTATCCTTTGAGCCTGCAAAGCTTTGCAATTTATTTAGTGTTACTTAAATTTCATATGAACTTTGCTTTCAGTACAACTTGAATTTCTCTTAGAAAAAATCTTAACACTGTCCGCTTAAGGGAGTATACTTCTATTAGACTTGTACGCTTTAGTGACTCTTCACTGTAATAGTTGTACAAACATTTCAGCAGACATTCTTTTGTCGATAGCATCAACTGTAAATATATGTTGAGCGCAGCTCTTTGCTATTGTACAACAATCATTATTGCATTTTTTTGTAGCATACTTTTAGCTGCTCGACTTAAATTGATGTGAGATTTTCTCTTTTATTTTTGTTTTCTGTTGTTTTTTTTGTTTGAAAAAGTGGAATTTGTGCTGGCGTTGAGTTTAAAATTGTAATGCACGAATATTTGCTGACCGAGCCCGCGCTCGTTGTGTCTTTGTTGCTTGTTATTCACAGTTGGTTGGCGCTGTTTTATGTGCCAATAGCCAACATTTCATGCTGACCACAAGTCCTTAAGCCAAAAATGTTGCTGCCAACGGCAAAATGTATTTCTATGTGTTTGTAAGTGTGAGTGTATGTGCAGTCAGTGGAAATAATCGTTTCCAGAGTAACAACAGAAGGGTAGACAGATTGACAGAGTGAGAAAGAAACACAGAGTGAGAAAGAGAGAGTGATAGTATGAGAGTAAATGAGACAGAGACAGGCAAGT
>JBAMBR010005706.1:0-35822 GCA_037044475.1 Zaprionus obscuricornis | reverse complement strand
CTGACTTGTTTGTTTTTGGACTCGCTACCTGATCTAAACACTGAGAATATTCACTTTATCTTTATGCTTGACGTTTAATAACAGCAAGAAAATAATCAACGACATTTATGTTGATCTGGCAACGCCATACCGAATTTTTCAACACGATCAGCTGATCTAAGGTAAAAACAACGTGTTGAATTACTGAACGACAAAAGTTTATTTTAAATATCATTTACCATAATATAAAAATGAAAGAGTATTTGTGTTACGCCTCGACATGAAATTTGAATGCTCATCTTTTGTTTTTCTCATCATCATCATCAGCAGTAACAGCAGTAAGCAGAATAGTTGCTGCGTTTGCTTCTTGGAAATTGATTCAGCCTACAAATATTTGCATAACTCATTAAGTTTCAGATTGTACAAGTATGTATGTATGTATAAGTCTGTGTACATAGATGTGTGTATGCATGTAAACTTAACAAAACGAAAGAACAAAAATTTTAATGTGTATGTGTGTGTTTCTCTGGCAGACAAATGTTAAGACAATTTGCAGTTTGTCGCGATCGTCGTAAAGCGAAAATATTTTAATTAGTTTTTGGGCGGAGAAGCGTCTCGAATCGTTGGCTAATTATTGGCATTGGCTTCGACAAGCGAAACGACTGCCTCCCACTCTTCCTTGTTGTGTTCAACATTATGGAAAGATTATGCAAACATGTTGGAAGCAAACAACGAACAAAAAGTCGGGGTAGAGCAGCAGCTATTGGGGAAATTGCAATGGAAAATCAATGTAGAATGTGGCGAACTCGTCAAGCTTAGATTTGAAATTTAGATATGAAATCTGATGAGTCTTGTTTTTCATTAGCCCGTTTTTTTTTTTGTTATCGAAAAGATTTTACATGAGACAGTGTTGTGTAATGCTATTTGAAGTTCATTGCTCTTAGCACACTAAAGTTGCCTGACATTTCCAATATTAATTTATAGAACTTATTGAAAATCCTTGGTTAAGTTACAAGGAATTTTAATAGAAAATCAAGGTAGAATGTGGCAGTGCTGTATAATGCTATTTGAAGTTCATTGCTTTTGTCACATTGAAGTTGCCTGACATTTTTAATATTTAGTAACCGAATAGAAAAGTATAGAAAATCCTTGGCAAAATGTATCTGCTTGACCAAGTTGTTGGAAAAGTTGTGGATCGTATGCTGGCGGAAAGGAATTGTAAAGTTGAAAATGATTTCGTGCGCCGTAATCTATCCCTGGTGCTGCGAAACAGTAAGCTGTTAATATTTATTTCTTATAATTTATAGTAAGCTCTATCTCATTACCATTTGCAGGAATACGCGCCACTGCAGTCTTCATCTCGAATTGTGCAACTCATGCTGGTCGCCCTGCACCTTGTTACTTTGATGTTGAACATACAATAAAAGTGCAGGGAATATTTGCCAGTCAAATGGAGCAAATCTGCAACAATATGTTGCAAGTGAAGCCAACAATACCAAATATTAGTTTATTGATGATTAAGGACAATAATTATCATAAACATCCGAAAGTTGAAACCAGACAAGAGCGTGGCACCAATTGTCTACATGTTCCCAATTTTTTGCCTCCAATGCCCATTGTTGAGGCCAACAAGGATACTAAAGAGACTAAGGTTGTCGAACGGAATTATATGACGCTACGTGACTATCAAGCAAAGCAACAACAGATCACACTGGAAGCGCTTAATAGTTTGATAAAGACATATATCATTTTGATCCAGTATCAAATAAAAATGGTGAGTAAATTAAAAATTAGAAAACACATCACATCATTAGTCTTATGTAATTACTTTTTTTTTATCCTATAATAATATGATATAACACAGAGAAAACCAACCCATTCCTAAAGCCAGCATGGTTGCTGTTGATGCTAACGGTAACGATTCCGAAAGTATTAAATAACTTTGTAATTTAATTAACTTGGACGTCGACGTCGACTTCGCCAACGATGTTGGCTTCAGCGTAGGTATCGCCCGCATCCTCGACGCGCCGCTTAACTTTGATTAACGTTTTGCAATTTTTCAACAAGTTTCACTTGAACTTCGTAGAGCTCTCACGTAGCATCGATGTCAGGTGCCAAGGGGCCATAGTCTGAGATGCTTTTGGATAAGGTGAGTCACCCCCCCCCCCCCAACCAAGCCAGGAACATGGAACAGTTCAGCTGTGAAGCTAAAGGATATTTTGTCTTTCTCTCTGCCCATCCCTCTCACTCTCTCTCTCACTCTGTCTCTCTCTTTGTGTCTATGTTTAAACTCTTGAGAGTTCAGATTACACGCGACTTTTGCAAGTGTCTTGGCTGCAGTTATTTCTATCTCTTTTTGAAGTTATTTGAACCGAAAGTATTTGAGATTTGAGCTTCAATTTTCAACTTTACAATTCCTTTCCGCCAGCATACGATCCACAACTTTTCCAACAACTTGGTCAAGCAGATACATTTTGCCAAGGATTTTCTATACTTTTCTATTCGGTTACTAAATATTAAAAATGTCAGGCAACTTCAATGTGACAAAAGCAATGAACTTCAAATAGCATTATACAGCACTGCCACATTCTACCTTGATTTTCTATTAAAATTCCTTGTAACTTAACCAAGGATTTTCAATAAGTTCTATAAATTAATATTGGAAATGTCAGGCAACTTTAGTGTGCTAAGAGCAATGAACTTCAAATAGCATTACACAACACTGTCTCATGTAAAATCTTTTCGATAACAAAAAAAAAAACGGGCTAATGAAAAACAAGACTCATCAGATTTCATATCTAAATTTCAAATCTAAGCTTGACGAGTTCGCCACATTCTACATTGATTTTCCATTGCAATTTCCCCAATAGCTGCTGCTCTACCCCGACTTTTTGTTCGTTGTTTGCTTCCAACATGTTTGCATAATCTTTCCATAATGTTGAACACAACAAGGAAGAGTGGGAGGCAGTCGTTTCGCTTGTCGAAGCCAATGCCAATAATTAGCCAACGATTCGAGACGCTTCTCCGCCCAAAAACTAATTAAAATATTTTCGCTTTACGACGATCGCGACAAACTGCAAATTGTCTTAACATTTGTCTGCCAGAGAAACACACACATACACATTAAAATTTTTGTTCTTTCGTTTTGTTAAGTTTACATGCATACACACATCTATGTACACAGACTTATACATACATACATACTTGTACAATCTGAAACTTAATGAGTTATGCAAATATTTGTAGGCTGAATCAATTTCCAAGAAGCAAACGCAGCAACTATTCTGCTTACTGCTGTTACTGCTGATGATGATGATGAGAAAAACAAAAGATGAGCATTCAAATTTCATGTCGAGGCGTAACACAAATACTCTTTCATTTTTATATTATGGTAAATGATATTTAAAATAAACTTTTGTCGTTCAGTAATTCAACACGTTGTTTTTACCTTAGATCAGCTGATCGTGTTGAAAAATTCGGTATGGCGTTGCCAGATCAACATAAATGTCGTTGATTATTTTCTTGCTGTTATTAAACGTCAAGCATAAAGATAAAGTGACTATTCTCAGTGTTTAGATCAGGTAGCGAGTCCAAAAACAAACAAGTCAGCTTGTTAACTCTATGGCTGTTGGGAGAATGTGTGAATATTGTGCTTAATGACAAATTTGCACAAACCACACACAAAACGTACTCATACAGAGAGAGAGAGACAGTCAGAAAAAAAAACATTTAAAGCCAACAAATAGGTAACGGCAAGTGCCAGGGTTGCAGGCGGCACAGACACCGCAATGCATCATTCACCAACTGCAATTGTTGTTGTTATTCTGTTGCTGCTGTACAATCTGGAGGCGGTAATCATTCATGAAGCATGGAAAAAACAGCGACGAGGTTACTGTGTCAATTGAACCCCAACAGCAGCAAGGCGCGTTGCAAGAGGAACGAAACACGTAGCAGAAGCAGCAGCAGAAAAATAAGCTGCAAAAGGGAACCGCAAAGTCTTTTAGATTTGAACGGCAAATATGCTATGCGAGATGCTAGCTACTAGATGCTAGATGCTAGATTCGCATTAGTGACGCCCAAGAGGCTGCCGCAATTGAACAAATTGCCTGCCATCCGCCGAATGCCTTCACGCCGTCTCTGTGAGGCACAGTATGTTTCACTGTCGTCGTGTGTTGTAGGCGTGCGCAACTGACATTTGTTTCTGTCGGCTATCGGCATACGAAATCAGTGACGTTTAAGTCTTAATTGGGCAGAGCGAGACAGGCAAACGGAGGCAGAGACAGACTCAGGCGCAACTGCCGCTAGGCCGCACAAGCATTTTTATTTTTTATATTTATTTTGTCTCTTGTATCTCAGATAAAAAAATAAACTACATGATTTTGTTCTATGCAAATAGGATTAGAAGTCGTTCAGTATGTGTCGGTGTGTGGCTACTGCACCCATTGTTGCATAAATTTCACTCATAATTAACAAGATGCGCAACTGACGTCGCTGCGTTGCAAGTTGTTTGTTCATTTTCAGTTGGCAAACAAAATAATTATCACAATTTATGCTGCAGTTGCAGTCGTAGTTGCAGTTGCAGTCATAGTTGCAATCGCTGTAAAAAGAAATTGAGCTGTCGCTGTCGCAGTCGTTGTTGCTGTCTGCATTTAAAGCATAAAAAGCTAATTCAAACGATTAATTTGATAAGCTGGCAGCTTAAATCAAGCGACAAGTCCACAAACAGCCAGAGACAGATACTGACACTGTAGACACAACAAGTCAAATACTCAGTCTATGGGAATAGCAACAGCTAAAAAAACCTGCTGCAAATTGATTGAGCGGCAGATTACTCTGCAAGACGTTTGCTTGCTTGCTTGTTTGCCCGTCGATGCTTGCCTGTCGATGCTGCAACTGGTGCAAATTGCTCCAACAAATTGTTTTGTTTTGCCTGCTCCATAGATAAATCTATTGAGATATACAATTGTATGCTGTCTCTGTTCCTGTATATCTCCCTCTTGGTCTTTCTTGGAGCCGTTAAGCCCACGCAGTTGGCTTGCTATTAGCTTGGCAGTAACTACGACACGATCTTTTAACTCCTATCTTGGAGAAGGGCAGGTCAATGCTATACTTTGGATTTGGATTTGGACTTTGACAGTCGAAACATTGAGTGCTGCTTAAGCTGCCACAAAGTCATTTATAGTGGACTTCGGAATTCTTATTTATGCTTAAGACCTCAGACTAACGGAACATCTAAGAACAGGTGTCTGATCCCAAAACAAAGTGCTGTTAAACGTGCCATCAATTTAAACATCTTTCAGCACGAGTTTCCAAGATTCTGTTATAGCAGATTTTACAATTGTTTTTAACAATTTGCAACATTACTTATAGAATCTTTCCCACTCTCTCTCTTTCCTTCTCTCTCTGCAGCCAATTAAGTCGTTGCTGCTTGCCAACTTTTAAATTCCTTTTAGCTCCAAAAAAAAAATTCTATATTTATTTGCTGTTGCATTTTCTCAAAAATTCTATTTTCAAATGAAAGCAGAAAGCAAAAGTTAGAAATCTGTGTGTAGTTGTTTTTTTTTTTTTTTTTTTATTTTTTGGCTTTTCAGCTTCATAAATTTCAAATGATATAATCTCATTTCAAGCCAATGAATACTTTTGGCAGATGCATAAATTCAATTTGACCCATGAAGAGAAGCCAGGCAACAAATAAATAAAAAGGCAAAAAAAAGAAGAAAATGCATTGCTTGCAGTTTTTTTTTTTTTTGGAACATTCGAGTCATTCGACTTGCAGTATGTGAAACGTTTGCAGAACGTGGCCAAAAACACAGCTGAAAAAAAAAACAAGCCAGCAAGTGCAAAGTCCAATTGAGGCATCCGGATTCACACCCGGACCCTGGCATAAAGATGGGCGTGCAACGAGACTGCAGCCACTCGAAAGTGTCACTGTGTTTGACGTTGGACATGCCCCTCGTTGTCTCGATGCCTTGATGCCTCTCTGTCTCCATGCCCTTGTCGCTGTCGCATGTCTTCGTTAAAAGCATCTGAAATTTCTTTAATAATTTGCGTCTGCATTTTTCTCAGTGTTGTTTCTCTTTTTTAGTTGCCTTTGCTGCTGCTGTTGTTGCTGTTGCTGTTTCTGCACTTTGTTTCCCTTCCTTCCTCACCTACCAGCTCACTTGTCAGTTCCTTATGTTGTCACGTTTCTTTTATGTTTGTTTGTTTATTTGTTATGCGATATGCGATGTGCTATATGCTATGTGTATGACGATGGCGGATGTGATATATGGGATATGTCAAGCTTATATTTCCCACACTGTTATTGTTATTCTTTCTTCTTTCTTCCTTCACCTTCTTCTTCTTTTTCTGCTACTGTTTCTTTGTTTTTGTGAATATCTGTTTTTGCCTATGCAAGTAAATTTCCTAATTATGCTTCGAATCGTTTTTAGCACAAATTTTGCATTTCATTTATCGGGAACCTGGCTTACAACAACACTAAGAACAACAAGGAGAATAGCCATAACAACAAAGCAGAAAATAAAATTCTGCATAAATTTGCCGCCAGCTTGGAAAGTTGATTTAAATTTCAATCGAATATTTTTTTACTCTGCTTCAAATTCGAACTTGTGTTTTTTTTTTTTTTGTTGTGTTTTTGTCTTTATTTTTTCATTTCTTTCGTATTTATTCATATTTTGTTTCATGGCAGCCAAAACGAATTGAATTAATAAATTTGCTTCCAAGTCTTTCTGTTCTTCTCTTCGAGAGGCACTCGCAGCACACTGACCTGACCTCTATATATACATATATGTACCATATATACATATTCAACATTCTATATCTTTCACTCGTCCATTTCCATTTCCATTCAAATTTCATTCTTCGTTTAATTTTGTGTGTCCTCGTTTTTAATTGCCATTTTGCATACATATGAAACTGAAACAGAAACAGAAACTTAAGTTGTTAATAAAACACAAAAAAAAAAACACAATTGATAAATTATTCAATTTTTATATATTTTTATTTACTCATAATTGTTTGTTGCCCCTTAGATATTTCAATTTATGTGTTGCGATACAGAGAGCAAGAGACATAGAGAAAGAGGGAGTGAGAGTGAGAGAGAAGCACACCCAAATTTTTGGGCAATTAAAGTTGATCAAAATGATGGGCGTTGTCACCTGCGCTATTTGTTGGGCGTGGCCGGTCGTCTATGACGTGCACGCCACATATTTGGCAAATGAAACCGAAAGTCTTTTGAATTGAAGTCTACGAAAATTATTGCCGCCAAATGTGGCGCCTGTCTGCCACCATAAATGAGGCAAAAGTTCCCTCAACAATATTCAATTTGCATAAAAAATCTGCCGCAAAAGGAGACAAAAGGAAAACAAAATAAAAAATAAAAGTGAATTAACTTAACTCTGGACAAATGTCTGCGAGGCACATTTAGGCAAAAATCTCTGTAAAAGATTTTGGCAAAAAATAAACAAAAATCGACAAAAGGAACTTAAAGTGCAAATGTCACAAACAGCAACAGTTTGCAGCAGAGTAGAGCAAATGGCAAAAAAAAATTAAAATAATAAAAAGAAAAACATAAATTATTACACATAATAAGCAAAATATTAAATCAAGATTTAAATATATAAAATTTGCTTAGAAATATATTCAACTGTGAAATTAAAGTCTTTCTTTAAATTAAATCTCAATTTCTTATTTTGCTCAGCAACTCAGTTTTATGACATCAATAAACGTGCATTTGTAATAGGCAAAAAGGAGGCGTGGCTTTCTTGCTCAGTCGTCCATGTTCGTCTGTCTATCGTTGGAACACCTCAATGTCTGAGAATACAAGAGTTAAAACATTCAAAGTGCTTGTACTAGTCGTACACACCCCTTACTAGCTTCTGAAATCGAACCTTTTAAAAAAAACAATTGCAATATTAAAGATAGCCATGTCTATATTTGTCTGCACAGTAATAATTTGTACTAATCTGAACGTTCGATGAGAAGTAGTTATTAAAATAGAAAACAATGACATGATTATGTTACATAAATCAAATGGGTCGAGATAATTTTGGGATTCTCAATAATTCATAAAAATGTTAGTTTCCTTGAAAGAATAATACGATAAATAATTCAAAATCCCTCGTAATTAATAAAAAATGTAATTCCCGTGGCATTACGAATTATCGGGATTCGAGTGTATGTGACTGAGTGCTGAGTATTTAAGATGTGAGCATAATCGACAGCAGCTTCTGTATTTGCTTTTAATCCATTGTTTTGAGAGACGTTACACAAGAGAAAACAATGGCAATAAAATTCTTTAAGCTGCTTAAATGTTTTACTATACATTCGAAAGTTTAGCATAGACATGTCTATGTATTTACAGTTGCTTGTCTAGTGCCATGTTTATATGCTATCAGTATAAATATATAAAGGAGCAACTTGATCTTCTTACACACATATAAATGAAAAACAAATGCAAAGTGTTTTCACTTACAACAACAACAACAAAATATGTATATATCTGCAAGCATGTCGATGCGTATCGATGTTTTTGTCTGTACGTGTTTTTATATGCCAAATTTTTATAAGATCTTGTTACAAATTGGCGCAAATGAATGTTCAAGTTGCTATCAAATTGTTTGTGAGCGCAAATAAACTTGTTTACCATTTACAATTTACAATTCACAATAACAATAATAATAATAATAATAATAATAATAATAATAACAATTGCATTGTTATTATTTAAGTGTTGTTTCTGCTGTTGTCATTTTTGCACAATTTGACGGCTTGACAGTGAATGTGTATATGTTTGTGTGTGTGTGTGTGTGTGTATGTATGTGTCGCTTTTGTGTCTCCAATTGGACATGGCTTCTGTGGTTATTGTGGTGCAATTGTAATAAGCAATGGTTACAGCGGTTACATTGGTCACATTACTACCAGCCTATTCCTAGTCTCTTCAAGTGGTTGACCAGCTGCTGCTGCTACTATTGGTGCTCAGCGGGTTGCTGCAAATATATATCTTGTATTTTGATTGTATTTTATTATGCAATTTAATGCATAGTTTTGTCTCTTTGATTTCCATTTTGTTTTTTCTTTTTTTTTTTTGTGCTGTTCAGCATTGTTATTAACCATTATACGATCAGAAAGTCGTCGTGCTGTTTTTAATGTGTCAACTTGATGTTAGATTTACGAATTACATTCAGTAATTGACATTTGTAATGAGCAATTTTCTATTTACAGCGCACACGTTTAATCATGATTGTTATAATAAATTTGTTAGTATTTCTCATTAAATATATATTTTGTTTATTTTTTTTTTTACTTTTAGCCAAAAGCAATTCAATTTTCAGGCAAGAAAGAAATCTACACAATCGGTAAGTGAATAATTATTTGTGATATTTTATATTTAACAATATAACGTCGAAAATTGTGAAATATACATGTTACCTTATCCTAATATAGAATTCATAAAAATACAAAACTATAAAAAAAAACTAATGTATTCCAAGAAGCATTTTATTTTATAAAATAAAATTGCAAATTTTTAATAATTATCGAGAATTATCAGAATTACATAAATTTGAATGAAATTTATTAGTCAAAAAAAAAACATAGGATACATAGGTTTTGATGCTGATTAAGAATATATACGCACTATATACTGTTTATAGCGATATTTCTTCTTGGCAAGCTTTATATAAAGCGAATTAAAATTACAACTTTAATAATATGAAATGATAATCAACTGATTAAGTATATCCAATGGAAATACATGTATTATAGCAAAAATGTTACTCTAAATTGTAATATTAATTTATTTAAATATTTAATACATTTATCAAAATATAAAAAGAAAAAATGTTGTATTTTAAGTGTAGAATATATTTTACTGTCACTTGCATTAAACGTGCAATGCATTCGCATAGCTGAAAATCATTGTTGATTTCCATTAAATAATTATAGTTGTAATGCAATTATAATTTTGATGCAATTTATGTGAAGTCGCAACCTACATTGCATAGTTCCATTAGCCGCTGCACTATTCTGACACTCGTCGCGGCTCCCTGCTTCGGCATACGTTGTGCTTCAGAGATCTTATCCCAGTTTTTGCCTTCATTCTCCGGGTCAATATTTACCGCACACATTTAGCACAGTGCCAAGCCGCATTTTACATTTTCATCTTTTGCCTTTCGGTTTCCCATTTTCATTTGCACTTATTTATATTTATTTTTCTCGACTTTCCTGTGCCAGCGCCACATTTATTTATGTTTATTTTTAACACTATCGTCACGTGCACTTTTTTTAAATCGTTACTTCAGCATCGAGTGACGAAAATTGTATTTGCATATTGTATTTCAGGCATCTGGTTAGCAATGACGATAAAGCTACAAAGTGAACTATGTAATATTTTCTGTAACTGCAAAGAATTGGGAATATAAAAAAATAAGTGTAACAATTTTCTAGATTGTAAATTTTAAGTTGAATAAGTTGTAAATAAGTTGTGGAAAGAGTTGAGAATTCATTGAGTAAAATTTATCTAAAAAAATCTCAGAGTTATCAGAGTGACTAAGAAACATTATAGTATATTTTACTTTCCCATATACCATATCGTATTAGAGAAACATACACTTGAACTTAATCTCTATGACTGTTCAGATATTACTCAACTTATATAGTATATATATAATTATTAGATCTACCGTTATACGTAGTGCTAGATACCCATTGACGCAGCTGTCAAGTGCTGAGTATGTTGAGATATTTAAAAATTCATTCACATGCATACGACAATTGCATTTATTATTTGTTGTTATGCGGTGCACGTGGCGTATGCGTAATAATTGTCAGTGTTACTATTGTGGCTTTAAAAAAAAGTAACAGCAGCCACAACGATTTGTTGAATGCCACACAAATATTGATACAATACGAATACTTATCAAATATTTATACAATTTGCAACATTCGACATTCAACAAATGCAACAATTCGAAGTTTTCATGAAATTTTATTATTATTATTTTTTTTATTATTATTATTGTTATTATTATTATTGATATATGTACATATATTGCAAACGAGTGGGATAATATTATTATACTGCAGTTTTCCCCAGTTTGTGCTGTTTGATAACAACCTGCTGACAGCCCTGCCAGTATACTCACACTCGATGATTCATTTTCAGCTGTGAGCTGCAACTTACAGCTCACAGCTATTAGATCAATAGCAGTATTAGTCACCATTTTCTTTTATTTTATGATTATTGTTGGCTAAATACAATTTAGGATAATTTGCATGCAACGATTGCTGACAGCTGTCAGCTTTTTTTTTCTCTTCTTACCAAATGCGTCGCTTGAAGCGTCAATTTGATGGCTTTGAATTAAGATTTGAGTCGAAAGATAAAAATTTAATTTGTCTGAATTTGATTTGTGAGATGCGAAACAAATTTAGCGCTTTGCCTTGAATCGTTTGACATTTGAATAAAGAACAAATTTAAATATATTGCCGAACGAATGCCCAAAATGGAGCACAGACCTGTCCACTTATTAATCAGCCCCCACACACACACAGATAAAGAGAAAAAGAGGGAGAGAGAGATACACATACACACATATGTCAGTTGGTCAATAAATTGATGCAGACTTTGCATAGCCGTTAAGCCAACAAATGTGGCTGCCACAACGCGTGGCAGCTGCCGCTATACAGTGCAAACACGGCTAGCACAGCATTGCCAACCCGAGTAGCATAAAGAGACAGACGACGAGTAGTCCGAGCAGGACTATAAATTACAGCTAAACGGAAATAATTTTCATGAAGAAAAAAAAACTCGAAACACAAATGGAAATCAAACTGAAAAATGTTTGTGCTTCTATTTGTATTTGTGTGTGTTTATATATGTATGTGTGTGTGTGTGTGTGAGTATGTTTGCTTTACTCTTTTTATACGTCTGTCAAGCAGATTTTCAACATGTTGGCAAACAATTTTGGCGACATGATTGAGTATAGAGTGCATAGCCAAGGATTGAAGATGCTCTACATGCAATCCTTGCCATGAATCATCACCAGCTATCTGCTCATAATATATATATATGTGTGAGTGTGTTTTCCTGAGTGTGTGTGTTTGTATATGAATTTATTCGCAAAGAAAATCTAGCAAAATGTTTGTCATTATTATAACAGACATACGTTGAAGAAAGTACACAATGGAATAGCGTTGAAGCATCAGGCATCAGCATCAGTATCATGGCAAAAATTGTTGAGGCTGCAAATGATTTCATGGCTTGACGCATGTAATATGTCTGGCCATTTTCCGGGCAGTGTCTTATGTAGGGATAGAGCACAAGGCAGCAGTAAAGACTGTTGTTGTGTGAGAGAGACAGAGGGAGACAGAGAGAGAGCGAGAGAGAAGGAGAGTCGGAGGCAAAGGGCAAACACAAACAAGATAAAACTTTTGATTTATTGTTGACATGAACAACAGGCAGCAACAATGGAACATGACCGAGGCATGTTGAGCAACATCAGCAACAGCAGCAATAGCAGCAACAACAGCAGTAGCACCAGAAGCTGCCACAGGAAGCGGAACTAACTACTCGAATGCGTGCGTCCATCTACAGCATCATGAGGCACAAAGAGGTGTATGCGTTGAGTTGTATGGCGGACGTTTTTGTTTTTGTTCTGAGGGTGCCAAAGGAAGATGCTGCAATTCACCCAAAGGCAAATTGCTTCGTGGTAGGCATTGGGCTTCGGATGGTTCATGGTTCATGGGGTCAGCAGCATGAAAAGTGTCAACTGTGTCACAGACACGCGCTAAAAATTTGTTGACCCAACTAAGCAGAGACCCAAAAAAACAACAACAATAGAGAGAAGTGGGAGAAAAAAACAATGCAAACTAAATGCTTGTCCACTTGGTAAATGGCTTCACTGGCTAAGCAATTTTCCTAGCCGGAAAATGTGAAAGCAAACTTTTTGTGCGCACGGTCGGTCATATGGTGCTAGTAAAATTTGCGTTTTTGTCTGGCATTAATTTGTGCAAATATTTGACATAAATTAAAAAACAGTTTTTTATTATTATTATTATTGTTGTTGGTGTTATTGTTGCTTTGCTTTTGCCTAATAATTAATCGAAAATATTTCAAACAGTAAGCAACAACAACAACAACAAGAACAACAAAAAATACAATTCAAGTGACATTTTGATGTCAATGCGAACAGAAAAATCCATAAAATATCTATGAGAAATCTACAAAAACAGCCACAATCGCGCTAGTACAAATTACCTAACAAACAAAAAAATACCCTGTACAATAACCTGAGCAATAAGTTATGACATGGAATGAGAATATAGAAAATTGAAGAATCATATCGAGCAATTAGCTTGAGTAACCTAGAAAGTCAGATGCTTAGGGGTAAGCTTTATTTTAAGATTTATTACAGGGTATTTAAGTAAAGCTATAATTGTGTCAATCGTCAAGATTGTGTGCCTTAAAAATTTACATCATCGACATTAAATGAATGGAGATTAAAGAGGCTGGGGCGACGTTACGGCATAAATTCAAATGCATGACATCACTTGAGAGCAAAATTTGTTGCCGTTGCCATTGCTGCTGTTGTTGCTGCTGTTGTTATTGCTATTTCTATAATATTTGCTATGCGGTATATTTGTGTCTGTTATTGTCTGCTATATGTAGTTGTAGTTCAAGTGATATATAGACGCTGACGTCGTCTCTGGCGCCTGCGCTACATACGCAAATTTATTTGCTCGTTGATGTCGCTGATGTCGAGCTCACATTTTAAAATGCATTAAACGCTAGATCAGCTAAGCAGGGCTGGAGCTAGAAGGGGTGGAGGTCTGGGGGCTAGGCAACATCAGCTCAGTTACTCACAATGCGCACTTGGGTGCTGAGTACGTGTTTCAACTCAAAGTCAGGCCTAATGTGATTGATGCAGCTGATATTGAGTTGAACGGTCGACGGAGTGCGGAGGAGGCATTAAAAATTATGTCATACTGTGAGATAGGACACAGAATTGCGATGTTCAGCTATCCGGTCAGGTAAACATGTAGTTATTTTTTGAGCGGAAATGATTGATAACTGAGAAACTGAATAAACAAAAAAAATGGTGATGATGATGCATGCCTGAAATGATTCAAAATTTGATAAAACAACACGCACACACAAACACATATATATATATATATATATATATATATATATATATAGAAAATAAACAGCGTTGACTTTACTAAAGTAATGACAATCTGTTGAGTGAACCCAGGAATTGGGTTGGGCTCATGCATGTATATGTAGTACATATCTTAACAGCTGTGCGTCACTTGTGAATGAATGAAATACAAATGAAACTCGAGCTAAGCAAAAGCCAAAGTCTATCTCTGCCGATTGATATACCCCATTGAACATTACTATAGGGTATAGCTGTTATGGGTCTTTAATAAAAAAGCAGTATGAGACAGACAATGCGAAAGAGTAAGACCAAGAGCAAGAGCAAGTGGAAGTGCAAGAGTAAAATGTAGCAGGAAAGAGCAATTTCATTATTTCACATTCATTGTTCAGCAAAAATTTATCGACTAAACTCATTAAACAACTTTTTATTTATTTTTTTTTTTTTTGGAAACTCAACTGGAAATTAATTTAAACTTGTGCGCACTGCAAAACAACAGACACAACTTTAAATTTGGTTGAATTCAATTAAAAGTGCAGCCTCATACTAACACTGTTTCGCTGCGTATGCGTGATATTGCGTATACAACAACGCAAGGGCCGTTGCTCTAGAAAATCTGATTGTGCTTAGCTATTGAAGTAAATGTTAAACTGTCAAAGGAGTGAATCTTCAGACAGCATCAGCAACATTAACAACAACAACAAATGCAGACTATTAACAAAATGACTTTCTCTTTTTTTATTATTGTTGTTGTTGTTGTTACTGTGCAACTCTTGCAACTCTCTATGTAACGCATAGAACACAGTTCTGGCAAAGCGACAGCAACTGAAAACAGTCACAAGAGTCACATGACATAGCCATGACACAGCTCCCGAGGCAATGAGATTACTCTGCTTTGATAGCAGCCCAAAAGCAGTAGATGCTCACAGCTCACAGCTCAGAACTTACAGCTGGCACAGTCAAACGGCATATCAGATGCGTTATTGAAGCTGCAGATGTATAAGTAGTGGCAGTAGTACGTTTTGCCTGCTCCACTGTCTGAGATAGCTCCACTGCCAGAGATAGCTTTAGGCAAAACAGAGCCGAGCATAGGAAACACAATCTAAGGAGCTGAAGTTATCATAGCAACAGAGACAATATTCCAACTGAGCGAGAAAATGCGCTTAGAGCAACCAAGGAAATAAAACAGTTCATTTTTTTGTCAGCACAACTATGCTCTAGGGTAACAGTTGCAACATTGTGACAGCAGAGTTAAGTTAGTTGAAGGACTTAGCTTAGATGTAAGAAAGCACATCTTGGTATGTGCCACTCAAGTATTGCTACAAAATGTTGAAAGCACTAAATGAGCTTGTATTAAATGGCAATAAGTTTGGTTAAATGTTGAGTGTATCTCATGCAGCTCAAGCAACTCCATTTACAGGGTATTTCACATGTCGTTTTTTATATTTGAGCGAAATTTTTGTTGTTTTTTGCTGTGGTAACAAATAAAACCAATAAAATGCGCATAAATTAATTAAGAGCGGAAATACAACTACTGAAAAAAACCAACAACAAAATAACAAAACGAACAGAAATAATTATAAACATAGCAGAGAGTCGCAATGCTACCGATTCAACGAATATTTATAAAGTTAATACTATATGCACATAATTGTTTTAATGAAACCGCAAACTGGAATTAAGTTAAATATTTAACTTATTTGCTGTTACTGTTGTTGGTTTTTTATCCAACATATTTTCCTGAATTTATGATCATTTTACTCATCTTCGATTAATTGCGTGCAACTTCATTAACTATGCTGAGAACGAGTTGCTTATTATCCAAATTAATTGAACCAAAACAGATCCCAAAGAAAAAAAAAATTAAATTAAAGTAGACTTTATTGTTTTTGTTTTTATTTCGAGTTTAATTTGTTTTTTTTTTTATTATTATTTATTTATTTATTTATTTTCTTAGCGCGTTTAAAATAATGTCGACAATTTGTTTGCCACTTGAACCGGTTTGTGAGCTTAGACAAAGCTTAAGAAAAAACACAGAATAAAATAAAAACAAATCAAGCAAATAAAGAATTTTTGAAGATTTATGAGGCAGATGTTCGCATTGAACCCGCACGTCAAGAGGTTAAGACTAAATAAAAATAAAAAAAAAATGAAGAGATGAAAAGACAAGAAGAAAAAGACATTCAACTTTTCGCTTTCAATTGATTGCCTGACTGATTGATTGACAGACTGTTTGACTGAGTGTGACTATGTGTGTGAGTGTGTGTGTGTGTGTGTTTGTATGTTGTAAGTTGTGAAGACAATTTGGGTGTAGGTGGTTATCTCAATTAAGAAAACACTCAACAAGCTTCCTAATTTTGTTGAGTGCTGACTTCAATGATCTTTCATAAATTTGTTTACATTTATCATATTCGAATATTTATGTATTTGTGAAATTAATTTTCTAACATAATTCATAAAATATTTCCACTGTCTGTCTACAAGATAATTATGAAGTTAACATAATTTAAAGAGCTAAGCTAAACTAATATATTTATGAGTTCTACGAATTCACATACACATTAAATATTAAAACTTTTTCAAGGTTTATTCAAATCTTTAAGGCTTGAACAACTATGTATTTAGTTTTAAGCCAAAACACGCCCCCAGCCCATTTATCAACAAAATGAACAACTTAATATTCAACATTTTTCTCAAATTTTAAACATTTATTAATATTAATATTTCTGCTGTTGCTTTTATGAGACTTAAAGATCATTTCTCCTTATAGCTGAATATCGCTTCAGATGTTGAATATTAAAATATATAATGTACATTATTCTTTGATATTCCAATTATATTCTTCTTTTATTTTTCTCCTTCATTCTACTGAGTATCTTATAGTCGCACATCGTTAACTACAGTTCGGTTTCTCATTCAATTTGTGTTCCATAAGCTGCCGTTGGGTCTGTTGATTGATTTCGTTCGTGTGAATTTTTATCATTTACTGCGTCTGTTTTACGATTTCGTATTCCGGGAACTTGTTGGATTTTCAAAATGAAAAAAGAAAAAAAAACATAAAATCAAATTTAAAACAAATTTTTTTGGTTGTTCTCATAGCATTGAGAAATGATTTCATCGCAGTTGCATGTCTGTTGGAAGTTTCGATAAATCTAACGATACTGTAATAATTAGCACAGCCAGACAAGCTGTGACACGCCTCATCTCAAGTTCAAGATCAAGGTCAGGCAAACATTCGTATCTATCTGTGGATTGTAATCAAATGCCATTTCAATGGTGTCTCCCACTTCGAACTGCATTCAAAGGCGGCCATAAATCAGTCAATTCTATCGCCCACCGACAACATCAGCAGCAGCAAGAGCAACAACAACAATTTTAAGTATGAATGGATTTACGAGTATTTGTGGGTGTTGACTGGCTCAACGACAACGACGACGGCAGCAACTCATGGACTATTCAAACAAATGTCAAGCAATGTAATATGCAGCGCCTTGAAAGCCTATCTAGGCAGATTGTACACAAAGTGTATCGAGTTTACAATAAAAACAAACAATCACAGAGACAGGCAGAAGAAAGAGAGACAAGAGAGTGAAACAGGCAAACAGACAAATAAGACAGACAAACAACAATTACTATAACAACAGAGAGACAACAGACGACGCACATTGCCAATGTCAAGCAATGAAAAACTGGCAACATCTCAGTCGTCATCGTTGAGGAATTTGTCGCTGACTTTGTCCCAGCTGTTGTATGTATGACTTCAGTCAGCAAAGTAACCAAGTTGCCAATAACTAGCCACACAATGACAGACAACAGTTACAGTCAAAACACACTCACTCACACACAATGATCACAACAACAGCCACAGTGTCTGCGAAAGCCGTCAAGCGAGTTGCGGTGCGTGTGGAGCCCGCGGCAATCGACTCGAGGCCTGGCGGCACTTTTAATTTATGTTTTCGCTATGCAGAGGCATGAATTACTTAAAAAAAAAAAATCCGAATAAAAATTATATATGATTAGCTGTGGAAATGACGCGTTGCACGTTTGCCGCTCAAGCCAGTTGGATTGGCCATTGGCTTTTTTGGGCTGGCCACACGCTACGATCAACTGTCTGAAATGACTCAATTATGTGACACAGTCTTAATCTTCTACACATAAGTAGAGAGAGACAGAGAGACAGACAAACAGACATACAAAGAGAAAGAGATAGAAATATTTAATTAAACATAAAGTAGGAAGTTAAAGAATAATTATTTTGAGCAGCCTTGAAGCAGCAGCGATCTCTGCATTAGAGCAAGAACTTGACTAATTACGGCGCCTTATGAGAGCGACAAAGAAAGAGAGAATGATGGTAACATTCTTTAAATTTTTATAAATATGTAAGAGAAAATATTTTAGATTGATTTTTAAGAGGAGAATAATATAAGAATAACAATAAAATAAATAAATAAAATAAAATAATAAATAAAGTAATAAGAATTAAAATTAAAATATGCTACTTTTATTATCTTTTTCCTACAAAACAGTCCTTTATTTTGCAACTGATCTTACATCTGATCTATCGAATAGCGCTAAGAATGATATGAAGCGTACCTATTCTTACACAATGTATGACAATCATAAGTTTTATTTAAAAGTCGAATGACTTTCAATTTAAAACTTACACTGACCGAACTATCCAAGTACATACACCTAATAGGGCGTGCCAAGCCTTCTTTCTGACATTTTATAGGCTCACTATAAAACAGAGCTGAGTATTAAATATTAAACAATTTCTGTGTCTGCCTAGAAGCATGCAACAAAATATTCCATTAGTTTGCAGAAATTTATGAAGCTTAAAACTTGTATAAAAATACCAATGCCAACTTAAACTATTGCAAATTCATATAAAATTCAATTGGCTAATACTGAGGCAATTTAATGCATAATTTAGTAGATTTAATTATTGTGCAACAAATAAACAACATGGAAGTATGCAAAGACTATTGTTCTAAATAAGACAGATAAGTCAATAAGTTTATAAAGTGTAGAATTAACAGCATTTTAAATAATTCATATTTGCACAAACTCATACACACTATGCATAGTTATGGTGCAACACAATTTGTGGCATATAGAATACAATTGGCCAAGGCAAATTACAACACATACGCAAATATAGCCACAAATTTGTAAATAGAATGGAATGGTACGCCAACTATAGAAACTACAACAGTAGCAACAACAACAATAGCAACTACAACGTTAGCAAAAGCCAATTTATAGAAGTGTTAAGTGCAAATACACACAGACAACCATACACACGCCTACATAAGTATGTACGCATCAGCTTATACGACAGATACAAAAAAAAAAAAGAAGGAAAGTTATATTCGGCAGGCCGAAGACTTTTATACCCTCACAGTCTTAAAAGAAAACTTTTTACAAAAAAAACTCAAATTATCGGCCGATTGTTCCTAAGAAATTAGTGGTCCAAATTTTTATAAGACGCGTAAGTCGTTACTAAACTCAAATCATCTGGTAGGTTAACAAACAACAAAACTAACAGAGAGTCGCAGAAAGCTGAAATAAAATGTATTTAAATTTCCGTTACGGGAGAGTCAAAAATATAATGCAAATAATTTCAGAGTCAAAAAATAACGAAATCAATTGATTTTCAGACTGAAATATTAGGCGATCAGATACTAGCAGCAAGTAGAAGGGCGAAAAATTTAAATTTCGGTTACGGCTGCAAGGGCGAACCAAAGCACAGCCCCAAAGTATGACACAAAAATTTGCGTGCTTGCTGGAAATATTGTTTATATTTATTCCGGCTCTTATAATTAAAAGTTTCATGTTAAGAGTAAAATTAGCGCTACGACTTGCTGTTAGTTTTTGATTTCCTGGTTTACCAGACAAAAGCTCGAATGATTTTGACATTTCTAGCTCTGGATTTCTTTAACGGAAATTTAAATTTCCTTTCTATAATTCAAAGCCAAATTTTTGTTGGTGTTTTTTTTTTAATAATTTAAAAAAACATTTTTTTTATTTTTTACTTTTTTGATTAACGAAAATTTAAATTATATAAATAATATAATATACTTTGCTGGGTGTGCCACGCCTCCTAAGAGGCGTTACAAACTCCTGTCAAAAATTAATTTACCCTCTGAAAGGGTATAAAAAAAGCATTGGTCAAGATTTGAGCTTTATCTCGTGCTGTGTTATTTGTTGTTGCTAATGCTTTTCGGCCGGTTTAACAAGCGTCAAATTTGTTTATGAATGAAGTGTTAATAAATCATACAAATCTGTTTAAGAATATTTCGCTTGCTTAATTTAACTTAGCGACGACTAGGTCGCAGTGTTAGCGTTGGCTGTGTACACTTTATTTATATGCGGAAACACTTGTTAAAGCGATTTTTGTTGTTATAATTCTTCAAATATTTATAATACAAAAATATAAATTATATATTTTAATAAAAGTTGCATTTTAAATATGATATGTTTAAAATTGATTTACTTATTTCTTTTGCAGAGCTTCAGCAATTTAAAGCGTTATGTAAAAAGTTACCGACTGGCCAAACAGTAAAACAAATTAAGTTTCCAGCAACTACAACAACAAAAACAAAGATAAAAACAACAGCAACTCCAGCAGCTCCAGTAACTCCAGCTACAAGGAATTCTCAGGCGAGCAACATGAGCCGCAGCCACAGTCAAATGATGTTGAGCTGCATAGTATTTACCTTAGGTTTCTGTGAGTAAATTTTGCATACGCCATGTTGTGCAGCAGACAGCTAATAATAACTTATCACCTTCTCCATCTTTCCATCTCTCTCTCTCTTTCTGTCTGTCTCTCTTCTTCTCTTCAACCGCACACATACACACACAAACAACACTCTCACTTTTTCCATCTATCAATCTAGTGGCCCTAACAAGCCAAGCACAGATGCACAGAAGCATTTCCACCGCTGGCGTCAGCTTTGGCAATGGCCCCGCACCACAACCTGACGACGGAGTGGCAGCGGCCAGACCCCAAAAACCGCATCGTCGCATGTACGCCATGTGCCCGCCACAATTCCAACGTGTTGGCACCGATTGCTATTCACTTGTTTCACAGCGCAGCAATTGGCTCGAGGCGCATTTCTTCTGCAAGGATAAGAATGCCAATCTAGCTGAGCCCACAAAGTTTGCAGATCGCAAGCTAAAAATCTTTTTGCAGCGTCAGGATTCTCTGGCAGGCGGTGAGACTAAAAATCCCTTTTTATATTTTTAACAGGATATAAACAACTTTTCAACTTAAATTGAAAACAAATTTTACACAGAAAAAAGGCAAAAATTAAAAAATTATTTCAATTCTGCAGAGCATGATCCTATTTGGATTGGCGGCATGTACGACTATCATAACAAATTCTGGCAATGGAACAGCAGTGGCCGTAACTTCACCTACGATGCATTCAATGAAATGGATCCAACGTAAGTTTAACAAATTCTATTTGAATGCACTTTATTTTGTGGGACGAAGATGTTAATGTTAAAGCGACAATTTTAGATATGTGCAACTTATATCCAACAGCAAATCATTGGAAAACAATTGTGCCGTGTACGAGCCAAGTTTGAAATATCGTTGGTCTGCTCGCTCATGTCCCGATAAATTGCGTTTCATTTGTCAACACAAGATGCCAAAAGTAAGCGAGGCGAATCGTTATAAGATCTATAATCGTTGGAATGCTACCTATCCCAATGAGCTTGCCAATGAGGTTGTTTTGGAGGTACTCGATGGCCGCGGCAAGGATCGCAGGTAAGCAATAATAAAGTAACGATTTATCTGAAAAGTAAATATAAAATGTATGATTAGCTGAATATATTAATATCTAACTAGATGTCTCATTATGTACCTTAGTTAGTGGCATCTGGTGCCTCTGGATTGCCATTAGCCTCTTCCTTTGTCTCCTCTTTCTCAGCATCTTCTGCTGCCAGATACTCATCCCATTTTGATAGACGTGCTTGTGCCTCAACAGCCGATTCATCGATTCTGCATTAAGACAGAATTATATATATTATTTATATATAGATTACAAATCCAACGAGACTTACTTGTATTTGGTTTTCCCATCCCAGTGCTCAGCAGTTAGCTGACGTTGTCCAAAGAAACGGCCCTGCATCATTTGTATAACAACATCAGCTTCCTCGGGTGTCGACATGTTAATTTGTGCAACTCCCTCTGGATGCCGCTAGAATTATATATTTATAATTTATTTAATTAATTATGCTGTTGTTTTATGCTAGTTTAAATTTCACTTACATCATAGATAACAACTTTGCGCACTATGCCGCACTTGCCGCACTCTTCACGCAAATTGTTTTGATATTCCAATATGAGTTCCACTTCCTTCTCGAACAGCTCTGGGGTAAATAGATTTTTGATAATAACTGTTTTTTCGTTCTTCGAACGTTCGCCACGCATTTTATCGGGTCGCCAATCAAACAACCTGCAAAAAAAAAGTTAAGCAAAAGCTTTATGAAATCTGTTCAATGTTTGCGTCTTTAGAAAATTTACTTTTCTTTAATTTTCTGCAACTTTTCCTTGTCTTTCTTCTTTCGTTTGGGCTTTAAAGCCGGATTGTATTCTCCACGCATCTGAAATTGTGCACGTTGTACGCTTATCTTCTTGCCACGCAAATTGTATTCATCCAGTATCTCCAGAGCCAATTTAACAGATTCCACCTGCAAAATAGAAGAAACAGAAATTTTTATAGTAAAATAATTATTATTAGTATTACTATTATTATTAGTATTATTATTAATACTATTATAATTAAATAAAATTCTTTAATTGTAGATATCATCGCCGTGTTAAGGCTGAAGGCAGCGCAGAGGAAATGGTTATACCCAATCGCAAGCGAGTAACAGGCAATCGTCGTTACCCCCATGGCAAGCATCCCCAACAACAGCAAGGCACATCGCATCCCAACGATGTCAACTATCAGCAGCAACATCATCAGCAACAGCAACGCAGACGACAACGTCTAAGAACTACAACTGCAATGCCCGATCCTCTGATCAACAACAATGGAATTGCACCTGCGGCCGTTGATAATCGCGCCAGTACACCTTCAACCCAACAACATATGACTCCTTATGATCGCAAGTTGCAGCGTCAACGTGAGAAGGAGCGACGCAGACAAATACGTAGACAGGAGCGTCAACAGCGTATGCGCCAGGAGAGATTGGAACGTCGTCGCAAGATGGAGGAAGAGCGACGCATGCATCAGAATCAGCAGCCGCAATACGAGCCTGAGGCACTGCGTCAACGGGAACAGGAGCAACAGGCGAAACAGAAACGTGAGCAAAGGGAGCAACAAGAAAAACAGCTTGAAGAACAGCGTAAACATCAACGCGAACAGGAGAGACAACAACGCGAACTGGAGAGGCAGCAACGTGAAGAACAACTCAAAGAGGAAAGAAACCGTGAATTGGACCAATTGAAGCAAGCACACGCTCAAGCGGAACGTCAACGTGCTGCCGATGATGAAGCTGAACGACTTCGACAAGCTCGCCTGGAGAAACAGCGGGAACACGAAGCCGAAATAAAGCGTGAACGTGAAGAATTACTGCGTAAACAACAGCAGGAACAAGAGGAAGCCGATAGACGACATGCAGCAGAACGTTTAGCCGAAGAGAATCGTTTACGCGAAGAGCACGAGCAGCGTGTGCAGGAAGCCAAAACGGAACAGGAGCGACAGCTGCAAGAGGCGCATGAAGCTAAACGACGTGAACAGCAAGCTATACAGGAGAAACTAAAGGAACAAGAACGTCAACGTCAGGACCAAATACGTCGCGAACAGGAGGAAGAAGAGAAACGAGAGGAATTGAAGCGTCTAGAAGAGACACGCGAATTCGAAAGACGTGAACTGGAATTATTACACAAAGAGAATGAACGTCGTGCAGCGTTACAGCGTCAACGCGAGGAAGAGATTGCTCGTCGCCAGGAAGAGGAGCACAAATTAGCAGCCGAAGAGGAGCGTCTGCGGAAACAGGTTGAGCAAGAGAATGAAGAGCACAATCGTCAAGTCGAGGAGCAAAAGAAACGTGCAGAAATTGAACAGAAGCAGCAAGAGGAAGCTGAGAAAGCCGCTGCCGAAGCCAAAGCTGAAGAGATCAAGCTCAAATTTAAGGAAGCAAAGGAGAAAGCAGATGAAAAGGTTGCTGCCACATTGGAGGAGAAGCGTCGCAAATATGCCGAGCGCATTGCCCATCTCAGTCCTGAGGATCAAAGGCGTTTCGCTGAAATGCGTAAAATACGCAAACAAATGCGAGAAAAAACATTGAAGGCGCAGGAGCTCAAGAAACTAAAGCGGATACAGGAGGCGATTAGGCTAAATGATATGCAATAAATTGCATAGATACATGCCACAAATACATACAAACACACGCACACTCAAGAAACACTTATACAACAATAACAACAGTTGAAGAGAGACAAAAAAAAATCAAAATATTAAAACAAAACATATCGTAAACATTTTTGGGAGCAAATCCGTTTGCATTTCTAATCCGTTGCATTAAATATTTCTTTTGTTCTATGCTTTCAAAAGGAAAAAAAAAAAACGCAAAAGTATTATAACAACAACAACAAAAGCAGCCACAGTGGCAACAACAGCAGCTTTAGTAGCAGCAGCAACAGCATCAGCTTAAGTAGCAGCAGCTGCATTAGCAGCATTAGTAGAAAAAGCAGCAACAACAACAATAAAAAACAACATTTGCATTAGTCGTCGTGCACTTTTTGAAAATATTTGCAACCAAAATGAGAAAAAATATTTCCAAGCAAAGTTTTAGCGCGCATTTAATTCGAGCTCATTGTAGTACTCGTAATGTACAGCTAATCTATACATTATATATATGAATATGATATATGGTTAAACTATAGGACTAGCATATAAACACACACACACACATACATATAATAACACAGACACACATATACATGCATACAAATACGTATTGCCACAGTGTTTCCTTAATAACCAAAATAGCAATTAGCAAAAAGCATTTTAAATGAATTTCAATAAATTCAAAAAAAAAAAATAATAATAATTAAAAAGAAAATATGCAAAATAAATTAAAATAAATTAATAAATTAAATAAAACATAATGCACAATATATGTCAAACACATTATTTTGAATAATTACTAAGCACTGCAGAACACACAATGGCATAAAATTTGAGTAACAAAAAAAAAAAAAAGAAAGAATAGAAGAGAAGAGAAGAAAAGAAAATGAAAATGAAAGTGAAATATGTTTGTTTAATCTTAAGTGAATTTGCGTTGTTAACACTCCCAACATCCCTACCCGCACGCCCAAGGTCCCCGTCAAGAGCCATGCTCCTGCCTGCCAAATGATATGCATGCAACTATATTTTGGGAAGGACAAACAATAAGTTGTAAGCATATAATGAGAATGAGAATCCCGTGTTTTCTATATATTATACTATCATACATACTATATAACTATAACTATAAAACATGCCTAAAGATAATTAATAAATTAATTAACCAATTGCAAGTGGTTAACCAACATATACAAAAATTTAAAATAAAAATAAAAACAACAACAACTATTATACTAACTCATAACTAATTAATTAGGTTATCTATATATTTTGTATATTTAATAATTATTGTATGTTTAAATGTAAATTTATTGTATTTTTTAATATGTACCTCAAAATGGAAACAAAAAAACGAAAACAAAAACAAAATGAAATTAATATTAAAAAGCAAGATAATGAAAAAGAAAAGCAAAATGCAACCACATATAAATGAATGTCTAAATGAACAATTGATAATCTCCCTCTTGTGACATAATTATTTTACTTCAAACTGTATTTTATTTTTGTTTAATTTTTTTTTTTTTTTAATAAAGATAAAAAATATATGAAAAGCAATTTTTTTGTAGCCAAGTAAAATGCATTTTAACCGATTTTAAAATATATACAATACATATATATATATACATCATTCATATTATATCATAATTATACACAAGCAAGCATATATAATAAACTCTGAGATTCAAGATAGTCATTGTCATTATATTTATTATTATAAAGCAAATTAAATAAACAAAAATAGAAAATCATATCTCACAATTTTACTGGCAAAAAAACTATGATAAAATAAAATATTGAATAAAACATAATATTAAAATACATAATAATTATATTAAAAATGCAAGCAGTTTTAATTTAGTTAAACAAATCAAGTTTCAAACAAATAAAAATATTAAAAAAAAAAAAAACACTGGAAACACTGAAAACAAAATGAGCTAAAATCTATTTTTGTTTTTTGGGCTGATTCTTTATGCTATTATATTGTAGAGACATATAAATATGCTTTACTTTACTTAACACTTACCTTAATATAATCACACAACCCATCGCCCTTGATCTGGCCATCAGGTTCGGTATACAATTTGAGTTTGTATTTCTGTGTTTGCGGATCTCGCATGACCATGCCACATTTGCCCATCAGCTCGGCAAACTCGTCCATTGTTATGTCCAGTGGTAAATTGGAGACATAGACTTTGGTGTTTTGCGATGGATCCATTTCGAACCATTCTGCAATGTCAGACAGGAAATTTATTGTTATGTAATAATTATGGCAAGTCTAATGCACAACTATACTTACTTGGCGGTTCTTGTGCCTTGCGTTTGCCAGCAGTTGCTGGTGTTCCTTCTGATGTTACTGTTTCAGAACCATCGTTACTTCCAAGTGGAGCATTCATAGCTGCTTGTGCTTCTGCTGTCATACGTTTGAGTTCTTCTGCTTTACGTTTGACTTCAGCTGCTTCGCGTTCCGCTTTCTCTTGCTCTCCGGCACTTGTGTTATCAATAAATCCGTAGTTCATCTGATAGCGTGCCATAAAATCATCATCGATTTTAGGAAACCAAGCAGATTTACTAGCATCCCAAAAGAAGACGACGCCATCTTTATCTGTGTAAATGCGATCTCCATTTTCATCAACACCATAGACTACATCCTGTTCAGGTACCTTGGGTAGCGTCTGTTGTTCCTCCTGCTTCTGCGGCTTTGGCAACCATTTTTGTTGGTCTCCATCCCATTTATAGTGCTCCGTCTCAGTATTTGTTGCAACACTTTCCTTTGGCAGCCATTTCTGCGTCTTTTCACACCATTTGTAGTGTTCATTTTCGTAAATATTAGCAGCTCTAGCCGCCTTATCGATCAATGGTACCCAATTGTTTCGCGTGCTGCACCATTTGTACTGTTGCTTAGTGATTGGATCTGTATAAATGGCAAAGCCATCAGCCGCATAGCTCAAATGATATTCATATTCAGCAAAGTCCTGCTGTGAGGGTTTGCCTTTGACCTGACCATGCTCTGAATCGTCTCCTGCTGTGTGGCACTTTTCTTTTTCTTTTTCTTTTTCATTTTCTATTTCTTTTTCTTTTTGCATTTCAATTTCATTTTCATTTTCTTTATCAGTAGCCGCCACCTCAACAGACTTTTGTTCTATTTCGCTATTGCTTTCAGATTCATCGACTTCAGCATTGGAAGCAACTGCTGGTATTGGGGAAGAAGTCTTTTCGCTTTCCTCAGATGTTTTCAAAGAAATAGTTTCACTTTTACTATTGGCTGCTTCGTCTGACTGCTCCTCGACTTCCTTTGTGGTGCTCTCCTCATCGCTTTCCTTGTTCATTGTTGCTTTGTGCTGCTCCTGTAATTATAGTGTAACACAAAAAAAAATATAGTGGACTACATTTTAGTTCTTTTCAGCTAATTTCCAGCTAATTTCATATTTTCCCTGAATTTCCTGCCTACATAATCACACACAGGCCACGGGCGATATGGCAAAAGTAAATTGGAAAAACGTGCTCATGACGTTGACATTGTGGAATTGTGGCTAAAAGGTAACCAAAAAAAAAAAAAGAAAGCAAACAACACAAATAAACCTGCTAACATTCTTGCTCCTTTTGCTTTGGTTTTTTATTATTATTTTGTTGTTCAGGTTTTCTTTTTTTATGTTCTGTGGGTGTTGTGTGTAAACACACAATGATAGCCAAAACTCTGTGGGTCAAGCTCTGAGGGTTAGCCAATGAAATGCAAACGAAAACGAAATGAAAACCGCACGAAACTCCAAAAAAAAACTCCTAAAAAAAGAACCCCGAAAAAAAGGCGAACAACAATTTATTGGGAGAAGAATCACAACAACAACAACAAAATCTAAACTAAACAAATTCAGCAGAGTAAAAGAACAATCGGATACTTCTTGAGTAATATCCCTATCACGTTGAAGTATTAGATATTACAAATGTTATACAAAGAATTCATTAGAATTTTTTTCTCTTTCTGTCTTAGTCTCAATATATTTATATAAATATACTTTGTATGCAAGAAATGTAAGTATTATATACATTTGGAAAAAACAAAATGTTACAGGGTATAAAAACAGCAGTTGTTGAAGGTCAGGCAAACAAATCTATTTATTTTTGGGCTGGCAGCTTACCCCAAGGACTTTTCATTTGCCACCTTTGCAATCGATTGCTTTGAACCCGTGCCAAGCCAAAGCGAGTTCAATCAACCGGCCAAAAGCCGCAGCAATTGCTGACAACTTGACTTGGGTTTTAGCTTTTACCTCCTGCTCCTGCTCATGCTCCATCTGCTGCTTCTACCTCCGAATGCTCCTGCTCTTGAAATGACGATTGATTTGTCAACCAAGAGAAACTTGAGAATTTATACAGGTGTCCTGAAGGCTTTACGTCAGTATTGAAGACGTTTCACATAAAGAGTTCAATATACTCGCTGTTAATTACAACAATTTTGTGCCTGCATTTCCCAATTTTTTTATTCTTAGGTTTAGTTTTCACTAAAAATACATGAAAACTACGTAAACGTAAAGTATCGGCCTATGCCGCAGGAGTTCAATGTACAAAGAATGTTCAACGTAACTTTGCAAACTTCTCAACAATAAATTTGCATTTGCAAAAAGATTGGCCTGGGAACACAACACAACGGAAGGGGCAAGTGCTGAGCACCATTTGCCAATAGTCGGCACACATATCGAGCATGCAACACAGTGGCTGCAGTTGGGCGCATCTGCACCTCCAACTCCAAATACAACTCTAACCAAAAGTCGTTGGACGATACTCATAAATTACACAGACAGGCTTTTCGAGTGTATAAGTATATATATGAACGTATCTATGTATGTATATATATTCGGTCTATTTGTATTCATTCTTGTTATATTCACTCTATGTACATTTGCAGGCAGCACTGTGCGCCTTCGTGTTTTGCAAGTAGCTAACAAACAAAATGTGGGCGAAACCGTCATATGATATACTCTGGGTAGGTTTTTCCATTGGATATAGATCATAAATAGCAGGCAAGAGATAATGAATTTACATACAATGTGTGACCGAGTTATATATAGAAGAGAAGTACAGGCTTAAAATATAGGTTTTAAAATGCAAATATTGACGTTTTCGATATATGGTATATATATGTACATACAAAGCAATATATATGTACTATATTATTTTTTGGGTTTTCCAATTGTTTCTTTTTTTGTATTCATAAGATGCATAGAAGCAAGAAAAAAATGTGTTTTGAAATCTCCATCTATAAGAATATGAAAATATAAGTAAATCCATCACATCTACATTTTTAAGAATTATTCCCAAAATTCTTCTGCATAATTATTGATAATATTTACTGTAAGTATTCAATATTCATAACTTGAATTAAAAAAAAAATATATATATAACTATATGTAAATATATGCGCACATCCCTCAAATAATAATTGTTAAAAGGATTTTCCCCAATTGCTTCTTCATATTTAATTATTCATAATATTCACTTTCAATATTGAATATCTTATCAATGGAAATTTTAATAGCTCAACACAGCTGTTATTGCTATGCAATCGCATGCCGTGCAAATTGGCCTGACATTTCAGATAAAGGAATGGTTTCAGCTGCTATAGTAGGGGATAGTTTTGGTTGTGTTGGTTAAACGAAAGACGACGCACAATAATTGCATAAGAATTGAATGAAATATTCTCATATAGCGCAAGAAATCAATTAATTGACGCAAATTGTCTGCGAAACTGCAAGTGTGAGCTTAGCCAAGTCGGTTAGTTGGTCAAAAGTGAAAATTAATCATTTTATGAGGCGCCTTAAAGGCCATAAAAAAAGTAGTTCACATTTTCTTCCTTTATTTTTGGCTCTTTTGCATATAAAGTAACTGAATAATTAATTTTTAGTGCAAAAGTCTACGAAATTCTTACAAAAAACAAAAAAAAAAAATTGCTAACTATGATATGCAAATGTCAACAGGTCAAAGGGCGTGACACGCCTACCAACTGTAAGCAATGGAACTGCCATGAGTTACATATATATTTAATGTTTTATTTAACATTTCTACCGATGATTTGCTCACATTACTCACAAATGCCATTAACACTCATCGTAAGTTTGGGGTCATAACCAAAAAAAAAAAAAAAAAAAAAAAAGGAATATCAAGAACAAGAACGGAAAGAAAATTCTCTCTTTCTTAACTTAACGCTTGGCCTCTCCTCCTCCCCTTGGTTTTAATATTGGAATAACTTAACTTACAATTGTGTTTAGAGTAGGGTGACTCACTGTTAAGAGCCCACAAAAGGCCTAATGAGCTAACAGTGCCGACTAAGCCAACTAAACCCAGTGAAACGAACGAGAGACGCCTAAGCAACCAGGCGAACAGCACATAACATTTTCATAGCATATTTATGGGGGCAAAGTCTGTCAGTCCAAAGCTAGCGCTAACTTAAAGGGTACAAGTATGAGTGCATAAGTGTGTGTACGTGTGAGTATATAAGTGTGTATGACGGTTTACGTGTGTGTGTGTATGTATGTGAAAGTCCTAGCTAGAACTGGACAGCTCCACGGCTAGCTTGACCAGTTCGCACTGAAACGTTCAACTGACCACAAGTTCCGATTGGCGTTCGGTTTAAAACACATTAAAGTTATATTGCTGCCGATATCAGCCAGAGAACTTTGAGCACGCAATTTCAAATGGCTTTGTTGTGTTCGAATTTATATATATATCCACCAACTATATAGCATATACATATATATATGTATATATTTCTGTGCAGTTTGTAGTTGGTGTGCGTGCTAAGTTCTCTGGCTGATATCGGCAGCAATATCTTTAATGTGTTTTAAACCGAACGCCAAACTGTGGTCAGTTGAACGTTTCAGTGCGAACTGGTCAAGCTAGCCGTGGAGCTGTCCAGTTCTAGCTAGGACTTTCACATACATACACACACACACGTAAACCGTCATACACACTTATATACTCACACGTACACACACTTATGCACTCATACTTGTACCCTTTAAGTTAGCGCTAGCTTTGGACTGACAGACTTTGCCCCCATAAATATGCTATGAAAATGTTATGTGCTGTTCGCCTGGTTGCTTAGGCGTCTCTCGTTCGTTTCACTGGGTTTAGTTGGCTTAGTCGGCACGTTAGTTCATTAGGCCTTTTGTGGGCTCTTAACAGTGAGTCACCCTACTCTAAACACAATTGTAAGTTAAGTTATTCCAATATTAAAACCAAGGGGAGGAGGAGAGGCCAAGCGTTAAGTTAAGAAAGAGAGAATTTTCTTTCCGTTCTTGTTCTTGATATTCCTTTTTTTTTTTTTTTTTTTTTTTTGGTTATGACCCCAAACTTACGATGAGTGTTAATGGCATTTGTGAGTAATGTGAGCAAATCATCGGTAGAAATGTTAAATAAAACATTAAATATATATGTAACTCATGGCAGTTCCATTGCTTACAGTTGGTAGGCGTGTCACGCCCTTTGACCTGTTGACATTTGCATATCATAGTTAGCAATTTTTTTTTTTGTTTTTTGTAAGAATTTCGTAGACTTTTGCACTAAAAATTAATTATTCAGTTACTTTATATGCAAAAGAGCCAAAAATAAAGGAAGAAAATGTGAACTACTTTTTTATGGCCTTTAAGGCGCCTCATAAAATGATTAATTTTCACTTTTGACCAACTAACCGACTTGGCTAAGCTCACACTTGCAGTTTCGCAGACAATTTGCGTCAATTAATTGATTTCTTGCGCTATATGAGAATATTTCATTCAATTCTTATGCAATTATTGTGCGTCGTCTTTCGTTTAACCAACACAACCAAAACTATCCCCTACTATAGCAGCTGAAACCATTCCTTTATCTGAAATGTCAGGCCAATTTGCACGGCATGCGATTGCATAGCAATAACAGCTGTGTTGAGCTATTAAAATTTCCATTGATAAGATATTCAATATTGAAAGTGAATATTATGAATAATTAAATATGAAGAAGCAATTGGGGAAAATCCTTTTAACAATTATTATTTGAGGGATGTGCGCATATATTTACATATAGTTATATATATATTTTTTTTTTAATTCAAGTTATGAATATTGAATACTTACAGTAAATATTATCAATAATTATGCAGAAGAATTTTGGGAATAATTCTTAAAAATGTAGATGTGATGGATTTACTTATATTTTCATATTCTTATAGATGGAGATTTCAAAACACATTTTTTTCTTGCTTCTATGCATCTTATGAATACAAAAAAAGAAACAATTGGAAAACCCAAAAAATAATATAGTACATATATATAGCTTTGTATGTACATATATATACCATATATCGAAAACGTCAATATTTGCATTTTAAAACCTATATTTTAAGCCTGTACTTCTCTTCTATATATAACTCGGTCACACATTGTATGTAAATTCATTATCTCTTGCCTGCTATTTATGATCTATATCCAATGGAAAAACCTACCCAGAGTATATCATATGACGGTTTCGCCCACATTTTGTTTGTTAGCTACTTGCAAAACACGAAGGCGCACAGTGCTGCCTGCAAATGTACATAGAGTGAATATAACAAGAATGAATACAAATAGACCGAATATATATACATACATAGATACGTTCATATATATACTTATACACTCGAAAAGCCTGTCTGTGTAATTTATGAGTATCGTCCAACGACTTTTGGTTAGAGTTGTATTTGGAGTTGGAGGTGCAGATGCGCCCAACTGCAGCCACTGTGTTGCATGCTCGATATGTGTGCCGACTATTGGCAAATGGTGCTCAGCACTTGCCCCTTCCGTTGTGTTGTGTTCCCAGGCCAATCTTTTTGCAAATGCAAATTTATTGTTGAGAAGTTTGCAAAGTTACGTTGAACATTCTTTGTACATTGAACTCCTGCGGCATAGGCCGATACTTTACGTTTACGTAGTTTTCATGTATTTTTAGTGAAAACTAAACCTAAGAATAAAAAAATTGGGAAATGCAGGCACAAAATTGTTGTAATTAACAGCGAGTATATTGAACTCTTTATGTGAAACGTCTTCAATACTGACGTAAAGCCTTCAGGACACCTGTATAAATTCTCAAGTTTCTCTTGGTTGACAAATCAATCGTCATTTCAAGAGCAGGAGCATTCGGAGGTAGAAGCAGCAGATGGAGCATGAGCAGGAGCAGGAGGTAAAAGCTAAAACCCAAGTCAAGTTGTCAGCAATTGCTGCGGCTTTTGGCCGGTTGATTGAACTCGCTTTGGCTTGGCACGGGTTCAAAGCAATCGATTGCAAAGGTGGCAAATGAAAAGTCCTTGGGGTAAGCTGCCAGCCCAAAAATAAATAGATTTGTTTGCCTGACCTTCAACAACTGCTGTTTTTATACCCTGTAACATTTTGTTTTTTCCAAATGTATATAATACTTACATTTCTTGCATACAAAGTATATTTATATAAATATATTGAGACTAAGACAGAAAGAGAAAAAAATTCTAATGAATTCTTTGTATAACATTTGTAATATCTAATACTTCAACGTGATAGGGATATTACTCAAGAAGTATCCGATTGTTCTTTTACTCTGCTGAATTTGTTTAGTTTAGATTTTGTTGTTGTTGTTGTGATTCTTCTCCCAATAAATTGTTGTTCGCCTTTTTTTCGGGGTTCTTTTTTTAGGAGTTTTTTTTTGGAGTTTCGTGCGGTTTTCATTTCGTTTTCGTTTGCATTTCATTGGCTAACCCTCAGAGCTTGACCCACAGAGTTTTGGCTATCATTGTGTGTTTACACACAACACCCACAGAACATAAAAAAAGAAAACCTGAACAACAAAATAATAATAAAAAACCAAAGCAAAAGGAGCAAGAATGTTAGCAGGTTTATTTGTGTTGTTTGCTTTCTTTTTTTTTTTTGGTTACCTTTTAGCCACAATTCCACAATGTCAACGTCATGAGCACGTTTTTCAATTTACTTTTGCCATATCGCCCGTGGCCTGTGTGTGATTATGTAGGCAGGAAATTCAGGGAAAATATGAAATTAGCTGGAAATTAGCTGAAAAGAACTAAAATGTAGTCCACTATATTTTTTTTTGTGTTACACTATAATTACAGGAGCAGCACAAAGCAGCAATTGAACAAGGAAAGCGATGAGGAGAGCACCACAAAGGAAGTCGAGGAGCAGTCACACGAAGCAGCCGAATAGTAAAAGTGAAACTATTTCTTTGAAAACATCTGAGGAAAGCGAAAAGACTTCTTCCCCAATACCAGCAGTTGCTTCCAATGCTGAAGTCGATGAATCTGAAAGCAATAGCGAAATAGAACAAAAGTCTGTTGAGGTGGCGGCTACTGATAAAGAAAATGAAAATGAAATTGAAATGCAAAAAGAAAAAGAAATAGAAAATGAAAAAGAAAAAGAAAAAGAGAAGTGCCACACAGCAGGAGACGATTCAGAGCATGGTCAGGTCAAAGGCAAACCCTCACAGCAGGACTTTGCTGAATATGAATATCATTTGAGCTATGCGGCTGATGGCTTTGCCATTTATACAGATCCAATCACTAAGCAACAGTACAAATGGTGCAGCACGCGAAACAATTGGGTACCATTGATCGATAAGGCGGCTAGAGCTGCTAATATTTACGAAAATGAACACTACAAATGGTGTGAAAAGACGCAGAAATGGCTGCCAAAGGAAAGTGTTGCAACAAATACTGAGACGGAGCACTATAAATGGGATGGAGACCAACAAAAATGGTTGCCAAAGCCGCAGAAGCAGGAGGAACAACAGACGCTACCCAAGGTACCTGAACAGGATGTAGTCTATGGTGTTGATGAAAATGGAGATCGCATTTACACAGATAAAGATGGCGTCGTCTTCTTTTGGGATGCTAGTAAATCTGCTTGGTTTCCTAAAATCGATGATGATTTTATGGCACGCTATCAGATGAACTACGGATTTATTGATAACGCGAGTGCCGGAGAGCAAGAGAAAGCGGAACGCGAAGCAGCTGAAGTCAAACGTAAAGCAGAAGAACTCAAACGTATGACAGCAGAAGCACAAGCAGCTATGAATGCTCCACTTGGAAGCAATCGATGGTTCTGAAACAGTAACATCAGAAGGAACACCAGCAACTGCTGGCAAACGCAAGGCGCGGAGAACCGCCAAGTAAGTATAGTTGTGCATTAGACTTGCCATAATTATTACATAACAATAAATTTCCTGTCTGACATTGCAGAATGGTTCGAAATGGATCCATCGCAAAACACCAAAGTCTATGTCTCCAATTTACCACTGGACATAACAATGGACGAGTTTGCCGAGCTGATGGGCAAATGTG
>JBAMBR010005703.1:0-29380 GCA_037044475.1 Zaprionus obscuricornis | reverse complement strand
TTGCATACTTGTCCTTGACCTCACGATGCTTTAGAGTCACTTGATAATCTCCATAATTGCTGTGATTGTCAAGCGTTGCCGAGGGTGGCAAATATTCAGCACATCTTTCGATGCCATTCTCATTTAAATCTGTCGCCTGAACAATAACGCGCGACTGTTGTTCCCAGATCATGCGCCAGAAATCACCCGTTGTGCTTTCCAACGGCGCCTGGCAGGCTATGTAATAGTTTGGAGCATCGCGCGGTCCCTGCATCAAATGTGAAAGAAGAACGCAACAGTGGGGAAAATGTTAGCATACAAAACAAAACTGATAAAACATACAGTAAGTAACACATGCATATGCATAATGACAGAATGGCATAACAATTAATTAAAAGCTTATAATGCATGAAGCAAATTACAACTGATGATGTCAGTGATGCTCACTTAGCTAATTTCGAGCCAAATGTAACTTTTTGTTATAATATGTTATATTAAATGTGTGCTAAGTTATTTAAATTTATGTTAAGTTATTATGCGGAAACTCGAAACTAATTTTATTTATTTTAATTTTGTTCTAGCTATTAATAATAATATATGTATTTGCCTTCAGCTTTAATTGCTTTACATTTGTTGGCAACACTCTAATCCATTTTACTCTCACTCTCGTGCTCTTCATGCATATTCGCACATTTGTATACGTGTGTGTGTGTGTATGTGTGCGTATGTATGCGTCACTTAATGGCTGCCATTGAGCTGAGCGAGCGCGCTTTTGATAAACGGCAATAAAATAAAATTGTATTTACTTTTGCAATATAAATAATACACATGTATGTATATACATATATATGTATATACATATATACGCACATGTATATTTTCAGTTTGTGCATACATATACAGAGATACATATTTACTCAAAGTTATTATGTTAAATCACGGCATGCTTAGATTATCAGCAGGTGCAACACGTACAACAACTGTGAAAATCGAAAAAATGTATTGACAATTGCAGTGCTTATCGCCAATCGCTCAATGCCTGTTCAATTCTATGTCTCTCTCTCTCTCTCTCTATTCCTCGCTCTCACACTTACTCAGTTTGCATTCTCTTTACATTTCTGTTTTGTTCTGCATCAATGCATCAGTTGGAATCACGAATGCGCTTTATATGTAGCAGCGCGCAGACGTTACGCCTCAATGCTGTCGTGCGAAATTGTTTTTGAGCTTAATTGTTTAGAGGGAATACCCTTAACGTAGCATAAATAATAATGCGACATATGCGACTTTGTAATTCACTTTAACATTTTTATAATCAATCAAAATCCATATACATATGTACATACATATGTATTTGTGAGTCATACTTGAATCTTTTGTTTTTGCTTGTTGCCCAAAATTGAAATTTATAACTTGACTCTGTTGAATGTGACAAGTCACGATAAAAAATATTTATAAATAAAATATTATATTATATATTTTGTTTAGAATTACAATTGGAAATCTAATTGAATAATTTATATAACAAATATGTCAATGACTCAGTATAAATTGTTATGATTCTATGATTCAATAAATTTGCATCGTGTCGTAGAATCTTAATTTGAGCTATGCCTAGATATGTACATATGTACATACATACATATGTATATATACATATGTTATTCATTATTCATCAAAGTTCAAATGACGCGCTGTAATCGTATGACATATTGAATAAAATATTCTGCTGATTCACTGAGTCAAATTTAGGCTGTCGAACAAACACTTAGCTTATTGAGGATATTCAAAACTTCGTGTTAAGTAGTTAACAAACTTTCGCCTTTGATTATGATTATGTTTCTGGCATGATGATTATTATTATTATTATTATTATTTTTTTGTTTTTGGTTTTTGGTTTTTTTTTCGCATTCGTATAAAAACTCATTTGCTTACAACAGACAATGTGTAACAAAGAGCTTGGAAATCATTTTCTTGGCACTTCGCCAATCTTATGAGCCATATAATTATGGTCTTAACTCTGCCCCCACTGTGGTTATATTTACTAAGCACACGCGTCATGCAAGGCTAGACGAAGAGGCAGCTTTAGTTTTACAGTTGTAAGATAAGCAAACACTCGCACATGCACACACACACACACATATGCAAGCAGCAGAAAGACAGTTACATGCACATATGTATGAACACAGAGAGTCGCCCCCGTCGCAGACAGCACATGTGAGAAAGCTTCAACATTTTTAATTGTTTTTTTTTGATTTTCTGTAGCTTTTTTTTTTTTTCTTCCATTTCCATTTTCATTTCCATTTTTGTTATTTTCTGTTTTCTGTTTTCATTTTCTTAACTTACCCGCACATAATTGGCATTAATATATTCCGTTTTGTCATCATCACCCTGGCGCTGGAGCACTACACGCGTCTCAGGAAGTGGAATTACGTTCGCATAGCTGTGGTTTCAAGTTTGAGTTTACGTTCAATGCACAAAGATCACAAAGATTTGTTTCATTCATTCATTTGGTTTTAGTTAAATATCGTGTCATGTCATGTCGAGACGAGACGAGACGAGTTCAGTCAAGTGGATTCGTGTTGATCAGGAAGCAACATGCAATGAAAACAGTAAAAACAACAAAAATAAAATGTTGTATAATTTATGTATTCAATTAACGGATGCGTAATCTTGTTACTTATTACGTCTGTGTGGGTTGTGATGTTAGATAATTGATTATTATATGTATATATATATATATGTACATACATGTATGTATAGCTCAACTTTCTCTGAAGTATCTATATCTATATAGATTTTATACTCTTTTTATATCATTTTCTTGTAGTGTAAATATAATATAAGAAATTTGTCATATCGGCAATCTCAAGAACAACTTGATACATAAGAAAATTTATGATAAGATAAGAACTATAACTATATTTATATACATATATAATATATATATATATGTATCTATTTGTAACTGTATCTGTATCTCTTCGCTCCTATGTATATCTTACGCTGAACGAGTGTCATAACCACAATTACCTTTGCCCAATTAATATTTATTAATCCCAATGTCAAGATCCATTTTAATGATGTCATTGCAGATGATTTTAATTAATGCTCACTGTGTGTACCTACATACATACATACATATATATAATATAACAAAGCTTCAAATTGTTGTCTAGACTTGCATTATTATACATATACATATATGTATAGAGTATAAGGAATGAAGATTCTAGATATTGTATATTTTATTGGTATAGATAGAAATACATATAGCTCTGTATAGACGCTTTCAGATCATCCAATGAATTTCTCTCTCTCTCTCTCTCTCTTTTTATCGCTCTCCCTTTCTTTCTCTTTATTTCAATTCTTGTCTCCCTCCCCTCATCTATAACTGCGTCTCTCTTTTTTACCCTCCTATCTCTCCATATTTATATTTTTCTCTTTTTCGCACTTCCTCTCTTCCTCTGTTTCTCGCAATCTCTCTTTCTCTTCCCACTCTATCTCTCTCCTTCATTTTTTAACGACTCACCGATTCTTATCCTCACATCCCGCTGGCACTTCATCTGCTCTTGCTATAATCTGTGGCACATCCCTGAACTCCTCAAAGATGCTCGAGCGACGCTCCACAAATTTGCCTAATTCCGTTGCACTTAGCAAATTGTGACGCAGTGATGGATCATCAAAGGCGGCATTACCATAAGTGCGTTTTGAAGCCCGCGTGTCGCGTCCCTTGCGTCGTACGCTGCCCAATACGGAGACATTGTCCAAGGAATAGGCATCCAGGCTAACAGGACGACAGCGTTGACCGTACGACATTTGCTTTTGTCGCTTACGCATTAAATAAAGAAAAGCGACAAGTAATATAAGTGCGACCACGCCCACAACACTAACTGTGATGGCAATGATCACATTGACATCAGTGCCGCCATCTCCAGGACTATTGCCATGCGGTTGCTGCATATTATCCAATTCGGTGGGATGTGGCATCAACATTGGCGTGGAAGTATCAATGGCATTGTTGCCACTGCGTGTTGCTGTTGTGCTTTCCACAGGCAACATATTGTTATTGTTGTTGTTGTTGATGTTGTTGTTTTTGGTTGAGCTGTAAATGGGCTCTGTAGGTGGAATTGTTGGTATTGCTGTTGTTTTAGGTCTGTGTGTGCTTGTTGCTGCTGCTGCTGCTGCAGTTGTTGTTGTTGGCGTGTTTGTTGTTGTTGTTGTAGTACTGGTATCATCCAGCAAACTAATGAATGGCTCCTCAGTTGTTGTTGTCGTTATTTTTGGTGCACCTGTCGTTGTCGTTGTCGTCGTGCTTGTTGTTGCTGTTGTAGTTTCCGCCATTTTGGTTTTTATTAGCAGCTGGTCCTCCGTATCGTGATCGCGATCAATTTGTTGCTGTTCATCTTCATTGTCATCGTAAAGTTCCGTTGCATCTGTTGTTATTATTCTTCTTGTTGTTGTAGTTGTTGTTGTTGTTGTTGACGGTGTGCTTTCATCCAGAGAATTGGCAGCAGCAGCAGCAGCTGCAGATTCTGCAACAGCTGCAGACGAAGCTTCCGTTGTTGTTGTTGTTGTTGTCGTTGTTGTTATAGCTGCTTCGCCAATGTTATTTGTTTCAAGTGAACTTTCCTGCTCTGTTAACTTGATGTTAACCTTTTCATCTGTTAACAGAACTGTAGGCGACGTTGTACTAGTTGTCACTGTTGTTGTTATTGTTGCTGCGTTATTATTATTATTATTATTATTATTATTATTATTATTGATTTGCAGCGTCTCACTGTCACTAGCACTGTTATTGATTCTTTCAGTTGTTGTTGTTGATGTTGTTGTTGTTGTTGTTAACAAACTTTTATCGACAAACGTTTGCTGCTCGTTATTATTATTGTCTTTTGTCACATTTTTAACTGTTTTATTGTCGAAATTCACTTCATTGCTAATTTGAACAATTTCCGTTGTTGGTGTTGTTGGCGTTGCAAATGTTGTTGTTGCTGTTGTTGTTGTTAAAGTACTTAATATTGTTGTTGTTTCTAATTGTTCATCAACCTTTGCGTGCTCAACAACTGTTTGCGTTTGCGGCGTCGGCGTTAAAGTAAACGTTGTTTTCTTTGGCGTTGTTGTTGTTGTTGTTGTTGGCGTTGGCGTTCGCGTAGGCGTCGGCGTTACTTCAGTCGTTGTGCTCAGCTCGCCAGCTGTTTGCATACTAACTGTTATTAGCTGGCGCTCACTTGCTGTCGACGTCGCCAAAGTCGCTGTTGCTGCTTCTGTTGTTGTCGTCGTCGTAGTCGTTGCAGTCGGCGTCGTCGGCGTCGTTTCGGTCGTTGAAATTGAGACTGAGTCTGAGACGCCGATGACGTCGTCGTCGCTGTCGACGTCGTTTGTTTTATCGCTGTTTTCATTATTTTCATGCTCTGTCGTCGTTGCTTTCATTGCCATTTCATTTACATTGGGGGTGGCGTTCAACGCACTTGGTGCTACTGTTGTTGTTGTCGTTGTTGTAGTTGTAGTTGTAGTTGTTGGCAGCTCTTGCTCAGCTGTTGTTGTTGTAGTTGTTTCACTTTGCTTTAATTGAAACTTTGCCAAGTCTGTTAACTCTATCGGCTTAACAGTTGTTGTTGTCGTCCCTTCTGTTACAGCTGATTCTGCTAATGTAGGCTTAGCACTCGCTGTTACTGGTACTGTTACTGTTACAGTTACGACTTCTGTTGTTGATGTTACATTATCATCCTTTGCTTGAATTGCTGTTAACCTGCCATTTACATTATTATGCTCTTCTTCTGTTATTGTTAATATATTTGCATTTGTGCTCTCTTCGACTGCACTTCTAGAAGTTGTTTGTGACTCACTTTCATACTGCAGAGCATCCAAGCGTAAAGTCGTCGACTGCGTAGCAGCTTCAGTGGCATCTAGTGTAGTTCTCATTACAGGCTCTGTATGATTCTCTTGCATTAACATAATCTGTTGCCAATCTAAGAGATTCTTTTCTTTATGCTGCTCTTTTGTGTTATTAGTCAGCTGTGGTTCAACATCATTGGCCGTTAGCATCGGCAACAATGTGCTTGTCGTTGTAGCTGCTGTTGATGATGATGTTGTTGTTGTTGTTGATGTAGGTACCAATTTCAAAGCAGCCAAACTCCAAACTTCAGCGGCATTTGGCAGTAACATTTGCTGAGCATTTGTGGAATTGTCATTAATAAATTTCGCACGCTTTTCAGGCTGTGGATGCGGCTGTTCCTCTTCGATAACATTCTCATGCGATGCACTGGGCGCAACGGTGACGCCGGCATGCAACAATGCCGCTAGCAGCTCTGGCATGTGTGTTGTTGTTTTTGTTGTTGTCAAGGGTCGCAGTTTCATGGGCGTAACAGGGGAAACAAATGAGACGCTTTCAGTGCTGCTTGCGAATTGCATAGCGCGTGCATGTTCCTCGGAACGATCAGTAGATGTTAAACGCTCTGTTGAGCTTGATAAGGGAGCAACAACAGTTGTTGTTGTTGTTGTTGTTGTTGTTGTTGTAGCTGTCGTCGTTGTGCTGGGTTCCTCAGTTGTAGTAGTAGTTGTAGTTGTTGTTGTAGTAAGCTCTTGTTCAGTTTCCGGCTGCTGTTGCTCTTCACTTTGAACAGCTGTTGCTGCTGTTGTTGTTTTTGTTTCCAGAACAATTAGTTGCAGTTCTGTTGGTTTAACAGTTTCTGTTACTTCCTGCGTGCTGTTGGTGCCGTTGCCGCTGTTGCTGTTATTGTTTCTGTTAATCTGCTGTTCGCGATGCTGACTTTCAGCAACAGCTTCACTTGCATTAAATTTATGCACTTGTTGCTGCGCTGTTTTTTTCTCTTTTGCAGCTGCTTCAATTGCAAGCGTTGTATCTTCTTCTCTAAAATTCAGATTAGGACTCGTTGGTATCTCTGTTGTTGTTGTTGTTGTTGTTGTTGTAGTTGTAGTTGTTAGTTCCAATAGCTCTGTTAAGCTAAGTTTCCGGTCGGCTGTTGTTGTTTTTGTTGCAATAAAGCTTTCACTGCTCGACTTAACAATGTCAGGGTCAGCTTTAAAGGCATCCGCGCCCATGCCCATATCCACATTGAGCGTTTCTCTTTTTGCAATAAAACGTGACCGCGTCGGCGTTGCGGCCAAAAACAACAGCAGCAGGCAGACGCCCAGTGTTTGCCACTGGAGCGTGCGAGAGAGACGCATATTGTCGACCCTCTCTCACTCACTCTCTCTTTTTGTCTCGCTTACTCTTTGACTATTTCTTACGCACACACAAGTTCTTCGTTTCGCTGCGTTTTCAAATTGTTGCTGCAATTTACGTGCTTTGCTATTGTTGTTGTTGTTATTGTTGTTGTTCTCCTTTTAGTCTGCTAGCATGAAGCTTGAGGGTTGCATTTGTTGTTGTTGTTGTTATATACCCATTGTAAGCTGTTTTGTTGTAATTGTTTGCTTTTTGTTTTTGTTTCTTCACGTTGCCATTTTGCAATTTATAAGCATGACCTGCAAAAAAAAAAAAAAAAAAAAACAAAAACACAAAACAAAATTAGAATTATTAATTTCATAAACAATTGCTGTTAATTACAGTTATAAACGTTAGCATTAGGCATAAGAAACGTTCAAGTATTTCTAAAGAAAGTAAACAATAATTACAACAACAATAAAAAAAAAAGAGCAAAGGAAAATAAAAAAAAGAAAAAAACAAACAAACAAAATTCGCATTTCCATAAAAACTTGCTGAGAATGTCATTAAGACACGTTCAGAAGGTGCCTGAAATAACATTTTAATTACCGTTCGGTTCTACATGCGACACACAAGTTCAAGGTTAAGAGGTTCACAATAATTTTGTATAAAATAAACCGGATTCGGGAATCGAGGGAGGAAGAAAAGAAAAGTCAAAGTCATACAGAAAAATACGAAGAAAAAGTAAGACACGAAGTCTTGTCATGAAAGTTCTTTCAGATTCCCAGAGTGACAGAATAAGAGAGAGAGAGAGAGACAGACAGAGAGAGAGAGAGAATGAGATAGAGATAAGAATAGCTTTAGGTTTATAGCAAATGCTTGGTGCCTTTAAGTAAATGCAAGTCTCTCTTAATATGCGAATTATAATCGCGCTTTTAATCGTTATTCAACTTAATTTTGAAATACATTCACTTACTGCTCCATTAGCATTTGTTTAGTCAGAAAGCTATGTACAGATAAGTATGCGCGACTATAAAATACTCAGTATTCAGAAAAATTAAAACTTGCATAACTTTCATGTTTATTTGATTTAATTTAATTAATGTTACAAAATTCAGTTAAATAGTTATCTAAAATTATTATATAATATAATCTCGATCTATCTGTCACTTATTGAAAATTACATGAAATTGAAAATCTTTCCAAATTCACATGTTTTGACGGACAAAAGGCTATAGTTGAACCTACATATATGCGGCAGCCATGCCTCTCTATATATTTCATCGTTTTATAAAATCATTATACTCCCTTTGTTGTATGGCTATCGCGTATAATTAATCTATCAATGTATTACCATACTTTTCATAGAATTCAAATATAATGTCATTGCTTAGCTTAATTGTAAACATTTCTCGCTTATTACGAGACATTCGTCTAATTATCTCAATTAATCTTAACACATTGAAAATATTATCTCACGCGCAATCACAAAACGCATTAGAAATAGAATTCGATTTCTATTCTATGATTCAATTATCATTATCATCATCATTATCATTATCATTATCATCATCATTAATATCTACAATTTCGGACAATTACTTTCCAATTGGTTTACTTTACGCTCACCGCATGATAAAGTCTTTTACAATGTATTAAGTATTTTAGTTTTAGATATATATATACATATACATATGTATGTATATTAATATCAATCTTTAAATTTTGTACACGCTATAAACAATCAGCTATAAATCATAAATAGAGTTCAATGCACTAGAAAGCAAACAATGGAAATAAAATATGCTCAAACTGCAAATTGAACTATTGATGAAATGAAGTGGAGTTGAATAATCAAGCTGAATCGCATTCAAGTGAAGTTGAATATAAAGTTGGAGGTGTAAGTTGTAAAGTTCATTCAACTGTATGCTCACGCTATTTTAATTTTCAATGAATGGGCCCATAACCTAACTTGCAACTCGTCTTGCTCTCTCTCTCTCTCTCTCTCTCTCTCTCTCTCTCTCTGTCTCTCTTTGTACACCCCGTAGGCCAAAGTTCAACAAAGTTTCATGTGGAGCAATCATAAGCCGTACACAATCACACAATCAGTCTAGTTATAGTACAGTATATGCTAGAAGTTGACTGACAGGCACTGCCACTGGGATTGGGACTGGGACTTTAACATTCACCATGGTTATCGTGACTTTGTTATCTATGTACTTCCATTTACCCGATGTCATGTCAATAATGCATGCAACGTATATCTATCTATCTATCTATCTATCTCTTTTTCAATATTTCTTTCTCTCTCTCTCTCCCACTCTCTCTACCTGTGCTTCACTCTTTGAGGGTTGAGGCGTGGTGGATCCTTAGCACAATTACTATTAAAAGCACCTGCTGCACATTGTTGCAAACTATTCTTAAAGTGGCAAACATTAAGCTATTAAAAGTGCAGAAAAAACCTTTAATTACAAATCTTTTTTTTTACTTAAGTTTGTTTCTAAAATTAACCAATTCAAGCACAAAGCCATTTAACATAATTTTAAATGTTTTCGAATCAGTGTGCAGTGTAGTCTGTGGAATGTTTTTGTCTGTGCTTTTTGGGTCTAGGTGTGACATATGCCAGCCCCTTTTTTTGAAGGGAGTTTCTGCCCTAAATTGAAAGTTGGCTTTTTCCAGTCAACTTGGTACAGTTGTGTGGGTGTGGGTGTGTGTGTGGTAATAACAGCAGCAACAATATTTATTATATGATTTTATTTTATTTACTTTAAAAAATAAAAATAAAAATAAAAAAACAAACAACACAGATGTGCATAAACTTATAGTTCATTTAACTTTAAGAAGCAATGCCATAACTCTGAAAAATGTGTGTTTGCTGACTAATTCTAAAAAAAAAAAAAAAAAAAAAACAACAAACTGTAAACTCAGCAGAAAAAAAAAAGTAAAAACAGAAACGAATTCACTTTGATAAGATTTGTTTGAGTAACAGAGCAACCTCAGTCGACGCAGCAACAACAACAATAAAAAAAATATTAAGAAAATATTTTGTAACATTTGCTTTTGCTTTTTGAATGTCAACGGTTTCTGCTGATAAGAACGAACGCAACGGTAAATCGTTTTGCAATGAAGGCCAACAATGTGCCGCGACAACTGCCTGCGCCCCTGTAACTTCAATATTCCCTTTCCTAGCTAACATCTTGTGATGTCCAGTCACCGGACAGGGGAAAAGATTATAAAAACAAATAATTTACCACATATCGCTAAAACTATTGAAGCAATAAATATTATTTATTATAGATTTAAATATAGTTATTTATATTTGTAATGCAACAATGAAATTAATTTGGATTATTATTGAGTAAATAATGCTAAGGCAACTTATATTCCAATGTCATCAAAAATATATTTTTCATATCTATATAAAATAAATCTGAAGCTTAACCAATATTTTTCAGACATACTATGTATATGTAATCACATTTGTATATAAATAGACAAATACAAGTATATTTTCTTATATAGGACACCAAAGAAATATTAAGAAGAAAAGTTGTATTGAAAATAGACATAATCTTATCAATAAAATATGATAAGCTACAGATGCTAATAGCAAAAAAAAAATAATAATAATAAATAATGAACATACAATGTATGCTTTGTCTAAAGTAATTATTTTATTTGAACTGATGTGAAAGCAATGTTTATGAAAATATATAAATATATTAAGCATTTTATAGAAAAAATATTATTTATACAATTTAAACTATATATTTTCTTAACAAGAAAACACAATGCACCAAGCATTTGTTTATTGGGTTATACGACACACAGCCAAGCGATGAATTGCAGCAGCAAAACTTTTGTAGTTGATAAAAGGCGTTGCATACTTTTAGGCTTTAAATGAAATGAAGTAAATTCGCAATGTAGACGAGTAGCTGAATAATAATAGTTGCATGAAATAAAGTTATTCGACTATAAATAGATTGAAATAACAGTAAAATTGAACATGCTAACTAAATAAATCAGTGATTAACTTAGCTGTTACATCAGTTCAAGCACTTAACATAAAAAAAATCAGTATCGTAAACGTTATATAATAAAAATCAGCGCATCGCATGAGACTCTGAAACGTCATCAAAGAAGGGAAACTTTAAATTTTGTATGGTGCAATTTGAACCCTACACTTAACCCAAATGAAAGCAAGTACCTCGAGCTTCTTTTGCTGTCTCCAATGTTGAAACGTGACTAGCACATGGAACATCAAGTGCAGCTAGCTCAGTTTATAACAACAGATCACAGCACAGACATGCAAACGTTTAAGAATAATAGAGACAGCGAGAAAGAGATAGGGATAGAAAGAGTGAGAGAGGGAGAGAGAAAAGTAGAGACAACAGAAGTGGGAAGAAGAAATCAGCTAACTTTAAAGACAAGATTCATTTCCGCTTCAGCGGCTGCTCAAGTCGCTGAAGATGAACGAATGGCTTAGAATCTTCAGACGAAAGATGATGATGACGATAACAGCAACAACAAGAACAAACAACAGAAAATGAACAAGACGATACACCATAATAATAACAACAACAACATTATGGATAATCGTGCAATGAATCGAATTTGGTGAATTGTGCGGAATGTTAAACTAGTTTTTGCGGCCCAATAATAATGCTGGCCAAAAAGCAAAAAAAAAAAAAAAAAATAAAATAAAATAAAAAAAAAGCTTACAAGATTTTTCTTTTGAGATTTAAATCGATTTGCAATTAAGTTGATTTCACTTCCATTGCAACACAACCGAGGAGAGTAAAGCAGATCATAGGTAGAAGGAAGTGAAGAATTACGTGTTGATCGCCTAATGATGTTACAAATGCCTAAAATAGAGACCTTATAATGATAGATCAGAGAGTCAAGCCATAACTTTGATTGATGATCAGAACAAGCAAATGATGATTGTAAATGATCATGGAAAGCTTCAATATTTCGAAATGTTATTTTCTCAATATGATCTTAACAAGTCAACGCTGTCTACTACTATCTACTGTCTACCGTCTACAGTCTACAGTCTGAAATCTTCAATGTATACAATTATTATTATTATTATTATTTGAATCTTTAGCCTTAATTGATGTTGTAGTGTTTTTGTTTTTTTTTTTTTTTTTTCTTTCTAGGCAATTGCATTGCAAGAATTGCGCGACTAATTACCACAATTCATGGAACCAAATCTTTAGTTAACCCAAATCTAAGAAGAGAATGCAAACAGTTAGACTAGTTAATCATAGATCTAAGTCTTAAGTCGCAAGTCGCGAGTCGCACTCGTTGCCAGTTTCGCATTCTCTTCTTTACGCTAAGATACTAAGGTAAATGATAATAATAATAAATAAATAGACAAAAATTTATGCCGGCAATTGTTACTCTCTTTTTCTTTTTCTTTCTCCTTCTCTCTTGCTTCTTGCCTCTTCTTCTTCAAATATATATATACTATTACTATATACTATTTGTTTTGTAAACGCAAAAATCAACCAAGTGTAATGGGGGAACATGACGCGTTGTAGCGGATGCCCCAAGCGTTAATTATTGTATAAGGCGCCTTTGGCCATATTTTTATTTGGTCTTGTAATTTACAGTAGGCTCTGCCTAAAAGCTAAGTACATTACATACTTTTAACGGTTATACGAAATTATCCATGCCAAAATGTGAAATAAATTATTTCGCAAAAATGTTTGTTAAATGAGAAAAGACAATAATGTGAATAATATGAGAATCGATTAAAGAAATAATTATAAAATTAATTTAAACATTATAGATATAATATTTGAAAAAATTCTGGAAATTATTTAAAATTAATGACTTAAAATTAATCGGTCATTTATTATTTATTAATTATTTATTCATTGGAAACTGATAATGTGAATAATATGAGAATTGTTTGAAGAAATATTTAAAACTTTTTTTTTCAAATACTTATAGAAACAAAACTTTTAATCAAAATTAATTAGAATTAATGAAATAATTTAATAATTTATGAATAATTTGAATACTTTCTAATTAGATTATATATTAATTTTTATTAATACGTAAGCTTATCATTGCTTTATACACAGCTCGAAATTATATAATATTCTATAGAAAAATTGTAATCAAACTGTTAAATATTCCAATTCCAATTCAAAACTCTATATTGCATCTTATACTTTTATCATCTACATTTATAATGCTTATTACTACATTTCTCTGTCTGTCTTTTCACTATACTTTGTTTCTTCTTTTCTTTTCTTTTCATTTACTTTTTCTTATTTATAGCTCACAACAGTTTTCAACTCTTTCTGACCTCAAATATTCATTGATATATTCATATATGTTTTTTTTTTTTTTTTTATTATTTTTTGTATTCAAATTTCGAATGATTCATTTGCATGACATTTGCTTATATCACCAACACACACTCATATCATATGCATATAGGGGAAATCAAAGCGCCAAAAATCAAATATTATATCGAATCATATTTCGGTGTTTATGTTTCTTTTTTCTTTTTTTGTTGTCCCCTTCGGGCTAAACTTTCGACGTAATTAAAATAGTAATCAAAATCGAGTTGCCAGAAAAAAAAAAAAAAACGAAAATATAACAGAAAACAAATCTGGCAAATCGAAATACATCAATATTGACCTTGCTGCCCTGCCATGGCATTGCGTTTATTGAACCAGGCAGCAATGCTCAGCTGATCATTGCTGTTATACCCTATATCAGCGATAATAAGAGCATATTGATTTATAAAAAAAATGCTTACATGATTAAGAATTTACGCTTCCTAACAAATCCAGCCGAATCTGACTTATAGCTTAGGGCCATAGGGAGGAGTATTTATGAAAAGTTTCATTAAGTCAGTTTCAGGAAGATTAATTTGAATTGGACTTGAAATGTACTGCCAATGCTGATCAAGAATATATATAGTATGCTTTGTGAGTTCTGCCAGAGTATAATTATTTTTAAAATATGTATTAGAATATTTGTTTAGACTTATAAACTGAATGAAAGTATGAAACACAATAACTGCAGGGTATCAGAGTGTTATCTTTAGCTTTCCTGTTATTATTGTTGTATCGAAAACGCTAATGAGTAAACAACAACTAAGCATACATACATATGTATGTACATATGTATCTGTCTATATCACACTTTTATATATAAGATGTTATTTATAGATTTACTTATGAACTTCTTCTAAAACAGGCTTTGATTTTATTCTGACGTTGTACAATTATATATAGCTAAAGATCATTAGAAATATGTATTCTATCATTGCAATGCTTGATATTTTTCAACATTTTTGTAAATTATATTTGAGAATTGAAAAAAAAAAAACTTCTATGTAAAAAATATTATAATTTTGTAAATAACAATTTATCTCTGATTTCTTTGATTCTAATAACTTTGATTCATTCTTATTCATATTCCATTCTTTTTTGTAAAAAAGAGAAATTTATAGTGAATTTTATAAACAATACTTGATGACTGTAATAATAATCAACAATAATCTCAAATCTCAAGTCTCAGATCACAGAGTAGTGAAAGCTAAACTAATGTAGTTGATCTTCAACTACTAAAGGTTCTCAGGCAACAATCAACACAAATAAATATAATTTTAAAGGTGTCGTAAAATAATAAAATTTAGCAATTCCTACGACATGAGGAATCTTTTATATAAATATTTCAAGATCGCGGGACCTACAAAAATATTTGTGAGCCTTTCAATTGCTAAAAATAACTATAATTGGCTTGATCAGCATTATGTGGCTGTGGCGAATAATTTGCTCAATTTGTCGACTACAGGCAAGATATCTTTTGTAATTATAATAAATTGAATTTGTAACACAATGATTTATTGACGACATTATAAATCACACTCTAATTCCAATTACTTGCAATGCGCCAAATGATGAAATCAAAAGAAAATACTCACAAAGTCTTTATATATACTTTGTATATAAGCTGCTTAGTTAGCGTTCAAGTATCGCATGATCGGATAACAAAAGGCGGGCAAATTTAGTTTAGTTTATGAATTATATGTAGGTAGATATATATAGTATACATATATATAGTATGATATGCAATGATAGCAATCCGAGTGAACTATAAGCGGATACAAGACTTGTACATATGTACACGACGAGACTGTACCTAAAGCACGACTTAGGATCGCAATGAATGTCAAATAAATCACAAAAGAAACACAAATACAATTATAGAAAATAAAAGGGAACATGAAACAGGGAAAATTAGGTAAGTTAACCTGATAAAGAGACCAGACTTATGTACTCTTATGTCCATTTAACATGCTTGGGGAGACAAATATATGCGGCGAAACTGTACCCCAAAAGCACGACTTGGCTTTGCTGTGAATGGCAAATGACCCACAAATGAACAAACAATTAGACATTGAGTGTGTGTGTGTGTGTATAAGAAAGAGAGAGAGAGAGAGCGAGAGAGAGGGAGATATAAATACATATACATATGTATGTATGTATAGTATAGTAATATTGTTGTACTAATTATTTCAACTGCATTTCTGTGGCAATTATGCAGCACAAAATAAATGAATTAGTCTCGTGTTGCATATCTCTATATTTTGTTCGTGTATATCTTTATGGCGCTCTTTTTCGATTTCATAGCGCTTGTCATTAAAATAATTGCAACTACAACAACAACAAATTCAAATGCATTTGGGGCAAAACTAAAGTTGATGGAATTTTGGTTCCAGTTTTAGGCACGCGACTTGTCTGTCTGTCTGTCTGTCTGTCAGTTAAATGATAATGTTCAGTTTCAGTTTATATATTTATGCTACATAGACCATGTTGCACTTTGTGTTGAATACAAGATTACAATCTACATACATATATTGCCTAATCAAATGAACAAAGACGGGGAATTATTAATGTTACGCATTGGGGTTGATTTTCGGACATTTTGGGGGTTGCTCCAAAAATAGAAGTAATCAAAAAAAGAAAAATGTATATATAAATATAGAGGTGTGATGCAACTGTTGATTGGCCTCATAAGTTAATGTATTTTATGACAAAAGCTTCTTAATATGAAAGCTGCTTAAAGCTTTTTAAAACAAACACTTCAGACGAAATACTTTGAATTATTTGGTCTATAAATCTTTTCTTTGCTCATTAGCCTCGTCTGGCGACTTGACAAATTCAATTGTCTGAAGGACAAGTCTTAATTCAATCTATCAATCTATCCATCAATCAATCAGTCAATCAATCAACAAACAACAATCACTCAAACACCTACACACAGTGTTATACCCTACACTTGCTGCTGCTGCTGCTGCTGTTGTTATTGTTGTTTTTGTTGCAAAACAATTGCAAAGCGTCAACTACTACTAATTCGAAAATCTCTACCTCCTTTTTTTTCGAACGTGGCCAATTTGAATGTCACGAAATTGAAAAGTGTTTTAAACTAAATTGGGGCTACCGTTGCGTCGCATGGCATCACATCACATCGCTTCGCTTCGCGTTTCGGACTTCAATCTACAGTACAAATTTCCATTCCGATTGGACACAATTGCACGTGTAATTGTATTTTTTTATTTTTTGGATGTTTGTTTTGTTATTTTTCTTCTTTTTTTTTGGGTTTTTCGCTTTTGAGTTACGAGCATAGAAAATCAAAACTAAGGCAAGTTATAGTGGCAAATACTCTGACTGTGATATACCCTTTAAAAATATATTTTTAATATTTAAATAAATATATTAAATTTAAATAATTAAATAAAATTTAAAAAATTAAATAAAATTTAAAAAAAATTAATAAAAATTTAAAGAAATTCAATTAAATATTTGGAGGCTTGGTTTCTATATAAATCAGAATTAAGTTAAATTGTACAATTATTATTATGCTTATGCTCACACTAATTAATATACCCCTTGGGTATCACTATGCAGCGTTTAAAAAAAAAAAAGAGTTACAGCCATGACGCAGTCGCAATGCGCAGTGTGAACCAAATTGAGGTTATTCCACAACCACAAAGAGACAACCAGATGAGTTAACATTTCAACTGTATATGTGTGTGTGTACGTATGTGTGTGTGTAAGTGTGTATTAGAGCTGTGACTCATGCGAGTTCATTCATTGTCGCTGTGTTTTTGTTTTTAGGTTTGAAAGCTCGAGCGCAGCCGCAAGTCGCATAGTTCACAACATAGAAGAAAAATAAATATTAAGCTGCAAATCACATGTTGAGCAAATACACTGTGAAAAATTCCTATTGATATTTTTTTTTTTTTTTTTTTCTTTAGTTTACATAATTGTAACAATTAAATGAAAGGAAGAAAAGCATTTCCGAGTATTTCCAAAGTTCATGTTAGATTTTGAGAATTTCGATTGTTAACTCTATCTGTCAATTGTCAAATTTGTATATAATATGTCACTGCAGATCAGTATAGATATTAAATGTCTAAGTAACTCAATAATAATACTATTATTATACTAGTATTATACAAAATTATTTTGTGTACTTTTTCATAGAAGAATATTGCAAAATATGTAAATGAAATGTTTTAAATGTTAAATATTAATAAATTGTTTATACATTGTACACACATACATACATATATGTATATGTATATGATGTATGCTTTAAAGATCCTTTAAAATTATTAAATGATTTTACTTTACACTTGACACTTGAAAGTTGAACGAACGGAAATTCTTCAAGCAACTTTTCAAATTTAAAGTTAATTTAGCTTAAATTGTAATTGAATTGAAAGTGTGTGCATCGTAATTGTTGTTATTGTTATTGTTATTGTTACTGTTGCTGCTGTTAAACGAAAGCAAAAGTTGGCGCCTGCAGCAGCAGCAGCAGCAACAGCAGAAGCACTTTTACTTTTCGCTTCAGCGCCAATGTATCTAAGAGATACCAAATGTATCTTACAGATACTTTTTTCATGGCTCATTTTCACAGCGTGACAGCTGTAAAACGTTGACAGCCAGACAGCAGCAACACCAACACCAAACGACAACAGCAACAACAACAACAAGTTCTCCCTCCCTCTGACTCAGCTAACATTTGAAAATGTGTTAAACATTAAGTGATAGTTGCAGCAGACGACGTTGCTGACGAGATGGTTGACAATGGCCAAGAGTGAAGTGAATGGAGGGCAATAATAGGAGTAACATGGGCAGAGATTATGTGGGCGGCACCTAAGACTCAATTATATAATACTTAATACTCTCTTGACTTTCATTTGCCTCTCGCTTCAGTCGACAATTTCTCCCACACAACGAAAAAAAAAATTAAATTTACAATTTTCTCATTCTCTAATTTATTTAAATTTTTTGTTTTATGTTGATTAGAAATTTATAAAATATTTTCCCACTCTGTATATATATTCACAGTGCATCGAAAACTTTTCTTCTTTTTCTTTTAGCAGATTAAATGACAAAGAGGAAAAAGAAAAAACTAAAGAGTAGATGGAAAAATAATAATGCCAATGACTTATCGAATATATTATTATTTTTATTATTATTATTCGTTTCTTTTTGGTCAGTTTTTTCTTCTTTATTTTATTTATTTTTTTTTGTTCGCCCTTTATTCATTTTTGCTTCTTTTTTAGGTCAACTTTATTTAGCTTTTCCATTTCTTTCTTTTTCTCTTTTTTTTTTGTTTCTTCTCTGCGCACGCAAATTTGTCATTGCCAAAAGTGACTTTTAATTAAAGAAAGATATATTATATATGCATATATATATATGTATATATATATATATATATATATATATATATGTATATTATAACTCGCATATAGGCATATAATTTATTATCCAAAGTTCAAGGTTTGTGTAAGTTCCGATTAACAATCGAGTGTTAACTTTCAACTCAAACAACTTTCTGGGCTATGGGCTATGCCCCATTAAATGCTTTTGCAAAACTTGTCTGCAAATTTCGTGCAAGTTTTTTTTTACAAGGTCAACTTCCAACTAAAAGGCTCGCAAGGGGTTTACGAATCCTATAAATTTTATTGTATATAAAGCAATATGGCAAACTAGCTAAACTTTTTTAGGGCACAATTTCTTATGATTTTAGAAAGTAAACAAATTATGTAGATTAAGCAATGTAAATGATTTGTTAATAAAATTTATAACAAAAATTAATTTTAATTGTTGTTTGATTGAAAGTAACTGTTAATCAATATATATTTTCATTTTAAGTCGAAATTAAGCCAAAGCAATGCAAGGCTGAAAAAAGATAAAAAATTTCTTGAAAACTTTATTAAATAAAATTAAACAATTGATGCAAAGGAATAAATTTCTATATTTAGTTATCAGAATGCGCATTAAATGTTGTTAAGCTGCAGCGATTATTTAACAATAGCATTTGCATATTTGAATAACAAAAAAATATATAGCTTTGGATTAACATATAGTAAACATACAGTATATGTTCGTATCAGACGATCTCAAGATATAATAATCAAGTCGCAATTTCCAATTGCCAATTGCCAGGGGGAATCTCCGCTAATTGCCAATAAAAGTTGAACAAAAAATAAATAAGTTTTATAAATGTGATAAGTTTCGCATATACATAGTATAAAAGAATAAAGAATAATATATATGTATTTATATACCGTACATATGTACATACATACATATGTACATATATACATACATAGATACAAATAATAATTGTATATGCATAATAAATTGTGTGGGTTTTGCCCCTTGGGTAAACACTGGACATGAGATTTATTATTTTATATTTTTTGCCATTCTCTCAAAATAAAACTAGTTTTGTTAACGGAGAGAAACAGAGATAGAGGCAGTGACAAGAGAATATTTCAAGAGAATTCTACAAGTAAAGTGTTAAAATGAAAATGATTCAAGGAATTCAACTACACAGCAAAGGGCATAAATTAACAATAAACAAATCATAAAAAGAAAATCAAAAGAAACTTTAAATAATTGAGAATATACTTTATATACAAGATACATATTTGACTGCTATATAAATAGGTATATACATATATATATGTACATATAGCAATTGTCCAATAAATAGTTTCATATGCAAAATAATACTTGCACGTGTTTTTATACTCGGTGCCCATTGGGTACCAAGAGTATATTGGGTTAGTGACAGCAGCAAATGTATGTAACATCCATAAGGAGGCGTGGCCGACCCCATAAAGTATATATCAACAGCTGAGTCGACTGGAGCATGTCCGTCTGTACGTCCGTATGAACACACAGATCTCGGAGACTATCAGAGCTAGAGACTTCATTTTTGCAAAGTGCTTGTAGTGTTTGCAGGCAGATCAAGTTTATTTTGGATTTTTGCCACGCCCCCCATCGCCTCCAAAAATCGATGAAAATCATTTTGAACATTCCACTTCACCCACACCGAGTCAAGCTACATCGGATAATTAACATGGAAGTTATATACATTTCAAATTCAAAAAGTTGAGAGGCGTCTCTACAGCGTACGCTTGCCTACTGTTCTCACCCCATACACGACGGCAACATTAACTTAGTGTTTTTTCTTTTTCACACTTGTAAAGAGTTGGGCACCGAGTATTAAATAATCGAGCATACTCGACTATAGCTTTCTTACTTGTTTCAATTGAATCTGAGTTTTGTTTGCAAGCACTTGAAGAAAAATATGTTGTACTTAATAAAAGTTAATATAAAGAAAAGCCATGAAATTATCTATTTATAAGCTATGTTTATATAGATATATTGTTTATATATTTTATATACGTATATTATATTATATATGTATATTATAATTTAAAAGAGCAACAAATTCTGCTTTAAGTATAACATTTCACAATTTATAAAATGCAGAATATGCTGAATATTTACGAATTGCGTCTTTCATTATTTATAGAATATTTCGAATATTTCGTATATTTTTATAAACTTGCTGAGGGTATATACATATGTACATAAGTTTTGGCCAGGTTGGCAATAAGCATAGGCGTAAGAATCAAAACAAAGCATATATATTCTTGATCAGCATGAACAGCAGATTCCACCGTATCTTATATGTTGCTGTCATAGGAGTTTTTGCTTTATTACCAAGGATTTGAGTTTACTGCCAAATTTGGTGCAATCATATAACAATAATAGGAACGATCGGTATTTGACCTGTTATATGAAAAAATATTGAATATGAATTATATGACAGTGTAAATCTCAGATTTCTGAAACTTTTCTTTGATTCAGCAAAGCAAAGTTTAACAGGAAAATTACCATAATATTGCACTGCCCATAGAATAGTTAATTCATATGACAGATACAAATGAACCGAAAGGTAAAAAATGAAAATAAAATTGAAATACAGGGCATAAAGAAGCAGTTGAGTTTAGCATAAGCAAAACAAGAGAAGAACAAATGCATAGGAAAATAGTGTTTATGCGCTTGTGACTGTGACTGTGTGTGTGTGTATATATATATAGTTTGTTTGTGAGTCTATGTGTATGTGTATGTGTATGTGTATGTGTGTGAGTATGTTATGCCCTCAATGGGACTCTGTGAAAAGTAAACAACAGCAGTTTGTTGTAAATGCATATGTGGCTAAACACACACTTAGCTAAATACACACACACATACACACACAAATACAAACACAACAAACTCAAGCGACATATGTGTAAACATAACACATAAATATAAATTACAAAAAAAAAAAATACTGAGCTCGATTGTTTATGTAGGCCAAATGAAATGAACTAGTTCATATCAACTAAGGGTTACAGGTCACAGTTCAGGGCCGATTTGGTTAGTCGAAAGACTCGTGAAGATGTAACTGACAAATAGTGCTCGGAACGGACGGCAACGTAATTCAATTAAGTTCAATCACTGCTCAAAGTTTGTTGTGGAAATAAACAGATACAAATACAAATACAGATGCAGATACAGATGCAGATACAATTTACATTTACAACTGCACAGATGATACAGATACAGATACAAATTTATGTAAAATACTTTTGCAATCTTGACATTATAAATCTTCCTATTATTCCTGCTTTCACACTCGTACGCTCGTCTGCTGTCTAGTGTCTAGTGTCTCACTCTTAGCAAAATTCATTTCCTAGTAGAAAAAGTTAAATGTTCATTGACATTTAGTCGCTGCGATTGTCAACAAAATAATTAAAGTTCTAATTGAATTAAGTCTGTGTGGGAAGTGAATCTAATATAAACAAAGAGTGAGTAGCAACAGAGAGAAGAGAGAGAAAGAAAAAAAAGAAAAAAGAAAGCAAATAAACATAGATGTATCAATAATTTTAAGACTTACTCCTCAAATAGGTTTAAGTTAAGCGCTTACGTTGATTTTCCATTCACTTAAGTTGAACTTTTGCTAAATTTGAAAAGCTTTCAAGCTGCGTAAGTTCAAAGCTTGCAAAATGTTAAAAGAAACCTTTACAAAATGTGATGAAAGCCCAACAAAAAAAAAAAATGCCAATAAAGAACAGCAAAAGTTTTTTGCAAGACAACGAAACTAAAGACGCAACAAAAGAAATGAAAATTATCAGTAATTGAGAAACAGTAAAAGATGAAGACGAAGACAACGAATAATATGAATAAGAAGAAGAAAAACCAGAAAAACCAGCATAGGTCAGGTCTCTGGGTCTGCAGGTTAACCTTAATTCGATTTATTTTATGCGACATCAGCTGACAATGCAATGAGACTTTGGATTCTTCGCTTTGTATTTGTTTCTTAACTGCTGATGATGCTGCCACGCCCACAAAAAAAAGAAGAAGAAGAAGGAAATAAAATGCATTTGCCATTTGGTTTAATGACATCGAAGTTCCAATGAACCAAAAAATAGAATTGAGTCATCAACTGGTTTTATTTCATTCTTAAGTAACTTTAAAAGACAACTTCATGAGAGAAACGAAGCCTTCGATGCCCCTGAAACTCGTTTCTTTTATGCCCTGAAATTGGGTAAAAATAGAGAGAAGCTATAAACAAAGAGCTTGTAAAATAAAAAGGAGTTTATATTCAACATATTCGACTTTTTCCATTTTTCCCTTTTTGACATAGAATAAGATTAAATATTTTTTAAATTATGTTAAGTCTTGTCAAAGTTGATAGAGTAAAAAAAAAAATTTGTATTTTGACTGTTCAGTTTTCAGCTAGAAATCTACAACTAGAGACAGAGAAAAGTCGCAATGTAAATCTCTGTCTTCAATTACAAAATCTCTGCAAATCTTCTAGATAAAAGCCGGTAAATAAAAAACAAGAAACAAGAAGAAGACAACAATAAAGAGAAAATCAAAACTTAAAACCTTATGTGCATAAATTATGAATACTCGTAAATTTATATTCATATCGAGTCTTCTATACGTATGTACATATGTATATATTTATGTATTCTACGACAGACTCAGGCAGTGCTATAATATTATTATTATCTCATAATTTACAATGCGAATTGTGTTTTTTTCTTCTTTTTTTTTTTTTTTTGTTCATTGTTTGTTTAGGTCTCCTCTGTGTGCTGGCTTCAGTTTTCCTAGTACAAATGAATATTGTTACTCAATCTTGCACTCTCGGCTAGAGCACGTCTATGTTTTTTGTCTTTCTGTAAAACAAAACACACGCACACACACACACACACACACAACAAATGCCGAAATGCAGAACGTGACTCACAACCAGAGACGCGAATTGCTGCTTGTCGTTAGTTGTACGCTTATCTAACTTATGTCTCAGTACCCCTGCCTCTACCTCTGTCTCTGTTTCTCTGTCTCTGTCGGTGACACTGCCTCTCGACTCTGACCCGAACTGACCAAGCGAAACTCACAAAAAACATTTTTATATCGTAATCATATACCAATAGCGCTACCATCTAATGTTGAGCATATGCCCCAACTTGGCACCGGCAACCGGTTTAGCACCGCTCTACCTACCTATCTACAAACCTACCTACTTCCCTCCTAGAAACGCGTTCTCAACTCTCAAGCGCCAACAACATTCCATGGAAGTCAACATTAGCTTTTGGTTTTCGGTTTTATGTTTGAGTTTGGGTTTGGTCTTGGATTTAATTTTAGATTGTTTTCATATGCTACACTTCAAATATATAATCAAGAAATCACAATAAAAAAATTCAATTTTTCTAAAAATTTTTAGAATTTATTTCATTTTTTGCTAGATTTTATATTTATTTCAAAAATGTTAATTAAAGTTTTGAAAAATGGTTTAAATATTTTAAAGGCTTAATTTTCATATTTCATAGCTTTTATAATTATTTTAAAAGCATTTATACAAATATTTTGATTTGACATTAAAGTTTTCTAAATGATTATTCAAATTTAATTTAAATAAATTTTAAATTTTGAAATTTAAAAATTATTTTTTAATAAAGTTTTAAGAACTTAATCATCAGCTTAACTGTTTCTATGAAGTAGAAGTACATTTTTTACTTAGCTTGACATTTTTTTAACGACATTTTCATTTCCATTGAATAAAATGCATATTTATTTGGTTTAAAAAAAAGTGTATATTGCTTATAAATGTATTTTCTTACAGTGTAACCTTTGCCGACATTTCATCATTAGCATTTGGCATTCAAAACGAATGTTTATTAGGCCTCCCAAGCTTCATTATTCATTATCCATTATCTACAGTGCAAAGATGCATAATGCATTTTATAGTTGTTGTTATTATTTTTTGTTTTTTTTTTAGTTCTCTTGTTGCGGTTGAGGTTTTTCTAACATTCATTAAACAAACAAAATGTAGAAGAAAACAAAAGAAGAAGAAGCAGCCCATGAATGCAACATGATGTTGGCGATGTCTCAACCTTCGCTTTGCATATTTCGATTTTGCATACACATAGATTTGCCAATGCATTCGCTATAGAGTCAAGACTTGACGACCGACATAACGAGAGAAGAGCGAAGAGCGAAGACCAAGACGAGGAGCGTTGAGCTCATAGCTCAGACAGCGTTAAAGTTAAAGACGGAGTCAAAGTTGTAGACGAAGTCAGAGTTGTAGTTAAAGTTAAAGTTAAAGTTATAGACATAGCCAGAGACGGTTTTAAATGCAAGTCTTGAAGACATGTTAAAGGCTTTTGTTTATGACCTTCTCGCTCGTTAACACAATCAGTGAGATCGTCAGTCTGTCAGTTCGTCAGTCCGTCAATCTATCAATCAGTCAATGTCTGCTCAGTGTCTTTGACTTGCTGAAGCTATGCAATGAATGCATTTGTTTTACCAATGTAAACAATGTAAAGTATTTGATGAACAATTTTTAATATCTTTTATGTAATATTTATATAATATACATATACAAGTATGTAGTTACGTATGTTTATTTATATGTATATACATATGTATATATTTTTATTATCGGCTGATATCAACAACCAAAAGCAGCAATTTTATTTCCTGCTTATAGTTTCAAGAGATAATTTCATGTGTTTTTGATCAAAAAAAACACTAAATTATTATTTAAGATATTTTAATAAAAAAAAGATTAAGATTTTATTATAAAGTAATGTGCCGAATATGAATATTTTACTTTATAATATTTGAAGATTTATTTATAACAACATTAAAAATAGAAAATTATTTCAATGAAAAAGTTGAAGGTTTTTAAACTACTGCAAGAAGTTCAGTACATATTCAATGTTTGTAATAATGTTAATATTTCACATTTTTTTTAAAGTTATCTTTTATATAAAAAAAAACTTTAAAGCAATTCAAGTCAATGACAAGACACTGAAATGTGACATATAAAAAAAAAAGTTAAGTACTGAAAAATTATTTCAATTTATGTCGGTTAATTCGATGCAATTTTCTTGGTGCATCGAAAAGCGTGCCAAAAAAAAATAAAACTTAAACAGGTAAAAAAAAAAAAAAAAAAAAAAAGGCAAATAAATTACAAATATTTTTCACGTTTTGCCATAGAAATAACACAGACAGACACAATTATGGCATTAAGTTTATAAATAAATAATTGCCTTGTGTGCGATATCCAGCACAAGCACATGGAAACAGCAAAAACAATTTGAACTCAACGGCGATTTCGACATGTGCGAAAATATGGTGTAAAAAGTGCTAAAAGCAACAACAACAACAACAATGCATATAAAAAGAAAAAAAAAACATGCATAAAACCTAAATCTAAATTATAACAAAAACACTGGGAAAAAAGAAGGTGTAATTAAATAAACACCAGTAAAAATAATAACAACAACAACAATGATGACTAGAAAAATGACAACAACAAACAACGATGTTGAAAGTCGTTTTGCGAGTTGTGAGTTGAGCTTAAAAACTGGACAGTGAACGTGTTAGTGTAAAAGAGCGAGAGAGAGAGAGATCAAAAGTGAGAGAGGAAATCATCAGCACAGCAGTAGCAGACAAAGCTCCACTTGACGTCGACAGCACTGTTTACGCTGAGTAGAACACCTCGGACAAAGCGACTTACCGAAATAAGTTTTGCTATTTTGTTGTTGTTCTTGTTGCAGCTCCAAAAGTTAAATTATATACAAGTTCAGCACTTTTGTTAATGATACTTTTTTTTTTTTTTAATGATATTGTTGTTCTTGCACTTAAGAAGCAATATTATTATTTAGCGAATGTGAATTTATTTATTTAACGCTCGCACAGCTGTGACTGAGCTGCGACTGCGCTTCCACGTTTGAATCGCTGCCCACAGCCCTCACGACGACGACAGCATCCGCAGCAACAACAAATGTATGTATGTATGTATGTATTTGAAGATTATTTTTGAAATTCATATATTTCACACTTTCTTTATAATTAGCACAATTAAATAATTTCTATTATAAGCTATCAATAATAAGAAATTTCCATCAATTAACAATTAAAAGCAAACATACAAACGCACATAGTATGTGTGTGTACATACAACGAAATATTTCAACTGCACTTTTTGTTTTCGTTTTCGTTTCGTTTTTCACTTGTTGCTTTGGCAAAAATGTGTTGAAGTAGTTGTTTTTTTTCCGCTGGCGTAGCTGCCGTTATAGACAAAAATATACTATATATACTCGAATTTGTAGTACAAACAAAATGATTTTGTTTTTAATATTTGTTTATTAATACAGTTCATTCGTTTTTTTTTATTTTTGCGGACGAACGAATCAGAACGAAACGAAGAGACGACGCACAGACAATCCGGTAATGACGACCACTCTGCTCAACGACGAAAACGAAACTAAGAGAACTAGAGAGCGTATGGACGTCATGGAGTGGAGTTGCGATTGGACTGCGACGGTAACGTCGGCGTCGGCGCTAACAGCCACAGCATATGATAGCTGCGCATGTCCAGCAATCTACATCAGGGTGTTGCATGAGTTGAACATAAGTTAATTAACACTATTAGTTCGAATTGTTTAGAAAGCAATTTAATAATTTAAATCTATTAAAGATGTTTCTTTATAAGATTTCATATAAATTCAATTATCTATGTACGATTTTTAGGATCTTCTTAGAGACTTTTGCGCCTTCAATTTTCAATATGTTTTGGCACACTGTGCGCACCTACAACAAATCACATAAACCTGTTTAAGGCTGCGGATTCCTTTGCATTTTCAACATTTATTTTTGTTGTTTGTCAAACAAAGTGCTATGCTGCAGCTGCGACGCTGACGCCAACGCAATTGCTGCTGCTGCTGCAAATGTTGCTGCTGACAGCGACAGGAAATTATCTCAAAAAGAAAAATACATATGTATGTGTGTGTATGTATGTATTTTGAAGGGCGTTGAGCGGCGATAACTTAAAAGTAAACGCCTCTTAAATGATACTCCGTACCAATTACCAACAACAACACAAAAACAATAACAACAATTAAAGAATTGCCCATTACCATTGTACTCCCACTTTTCACAGTTAAACCAAAAACAAAAAAACAAAAATAATAGCAACAACATCAACTGCGTCTTAAACATGCAACGATTTTCGTGCCAATAATTTTTTTTTTTTGTTTTTTAATATTATTTTTGATTTAATAATACACAAAAATTAAAAACTTCAATTAGTATATGCAATGCAACATTTATTTTTACATTTTAGCTGCAAAAATACAAAATAAAAAAATATACATATATTTAGAGAAAGTAAATGGGAGGCGGACACGAGCCTGGCCATGCGTCAGTTTTGCTTTTGTTTGATTTGATTTGGTCCAAAACATTTGCATGGAAAGTGAAAATCTCTTCATTTTATACTGCACGCAAATCGATGATGATGAAAGTCAAATGGTAAATTATAGACGATGTCGATAGACGATAACAATAACAATTGCGATTGCGATTACTTCAGTATGGAATGCTGCCAATCAATAATTGTCAATGTTGGCTTAAAGCGTTTCAAAGGACCTGAAAAACAGAAATTTAAAATTATTTTAAAATTTCATGAAAATTATTTAATGTCAATTAATAATATAAATCGGAATAAAGCGATATAACTATATATATTTATATTTCATTAATATATACGTTTTTATACTGTAAAATATACAAGAAAAAAAGAAATACACAAACAAAATTCGTAAACCGTGGAAGGAAACCTAGATTATCTACAATAAATATATTTATATATTATGGTAAAGTACTGAGTCATAAAATATTTAGGAAATATTAGTCAAAAGTAAATGAAATTAGTAAATTATTAATATTTATACATTTACTTTTAGGAATATTTAAATATTTACATAAAAAAAAAATAAATAAAAAAAATTGGAGAGTTTAATCAATCGTAAAATTATATGTAAAAGATGTTAGTTTGCAATTTTCGAATAGTATTAGATAAAATAATAAAAAAAAATGTATAATAAGCAATACATGGGATGTTAATAGATAAATAGATGTTAGATGACAGTTAATTGATAATAAATAATGGAACATATAAATACAGTAGATAGAAAATACTGGATAAAGTTAACAGATATATAGAGAATTATTATTAATAATAAATAATAAAACATATTGTAAAGATAATACAAGATAAAAAAGTTAAAAAAAATATATATAAAATTATTGTATTATATTTAATGAATATTAAATATATATGTATATAGTTTAAATGAATAATAATTGGCAGATAATAGATGATAAAAATAAATTTTTAAATTATAAATAACAAAATGAAAAATAATAAATAAATATAATGGATAATAAACATAGTTCAATATTAGTAAATGTATAATACCATAGCTGGCAGATAATAAAGGAGATAAATAAAGATAAAACATTATATTATAGAAATATTGACAAACTGTCA
>JBAMBR010005702.1:12500-61100 GCA_037044475.1 Zaprionus obscuricornis | reverse complement strand
AAGAGATAGACAGAGGCTTGTCTCGTTGTCGTCGATGTTGTCCTTATGCGACTAATTACATGCATGTCAATTTTTCGCTCATCATTGCATCGGGTGGCAACGCTCTGGCGGCAGCAGCAGCAGCAGCAGCAGGCCCAACAGACGCATCATTTCATTTCATTTCCAGCAACAACAAAAAAAAAACCAAACATATTTGGACAGTTTGTGGACAGTTTGGACAGTTTGACTGTGGTCATTGCCAGCTTCAATTTAACCCCCCCTCAAACACCCAACCCCCTCAGACACTGCACGGTACTACACTGCACTGCACTGTGTGCGTATTTATTTTTTTTTTTTATTAAATTTTTCATTATTTGCTGACAGCTGTCGGTAAATGGAATTGTTTATTACCTGACTTCTCACCACTCTCAACTTTAACTTTAACTTCAACTCATCTCAGCTCGCTCTCTCTCTCTCTCTCTTTCTCTTTCACTCTCTCGCTTTATCTCGTTCAACTCTTTTAACGGACAATGATTATCATAACGTTTGGCGGCAATGGGAACAGTTGAGCTATAGACTGGGCACAGATTGTCACTGTGTGTACAGACGTGTGCACAGACATGTGCACAGACTGTGCACTGTGCTGTCAACTTGAACAATGGCAACGACAACAAAATACAATTGCGGCTTTTTATTTTTTTTTTGGGGGGGAGATTTGGGTGGCTAAAGATTTGCTTTGACTATTTTTCGATATACATAACATGTTTGTGTTTTCTCTTCTTTTTTTTTTTCTCTCGATTGAAATTGGCAAAGACCAAAGCCAAAGCCATAGTCATAGCCATTTGCCATTTGCCAAAAACATTCAATTCAAATTCGTAACCGCAAAACAGAAACAATTCAATGAAATGTCTGTCACATACATTGATTTTGCCTAATAAATTGAGCTTTTGCTTCCGTGTCTATCGATAGAAACTATCGATAGCATATGCATATACATATATTTTGCTAATTAAAAGCAAAATACACACACACCAACAACAACATTTTCAAAACATTACAAAGCCATTTGATAGTTTAAGAAACTATATTTATCGTTTATCGATATTGCATTTATCGCCATAACAATAGTATATGCTAGAATATTGTTTAGTAAATGGAATAATAGAAACTATAATTTCAAATGTTGGCAAAAACAACTTTAAATTTAAGTGACAAATTTCAAAATTTATCGATTATCAATATCATATTTATCGTTAGTCTTTTAACAAAATTTTAAAGTATTTTATTTGTATTATATTGAACAACTGCAAAAATCAATATCAATATACCTATCGATAAATTTATCGATAATTTTATAACAATCGAAATAATTATTAATTTTTCTTATTGTTGTAACATATGTATTTTACTACTATTTGTTTTTTTTTTTGTAATATTATTATTAGTTATATGCATGTTATCGATATCGATAACTGCAAAAATCAATATATTAGCTATCGATAAATTTATTATTTTTTCTTACGTTTTTTACTAATATTTGTTTTTTTTTTTTGTAATATTATTATTAGTTATATGCATGTTATCGATATCGATAACTGCAAAAATCAATATATTAGCTATCGATAAATTTATTATTTTTTCTTACGTTTTTTACTAATATTTGTTTTTTTTTTTAATAATATTATTATTAGTCATATGCATGTTATCGATAGCGATAACTGCAAAAATCAATATATTAACAATAGATAAATTTATTGATATTTTTATAACTATAGAAATTATTATTTTTTTCTAAGGTATTTTACTAATATTTGTTTGTTTTTTTAATAATATTATTAGTAGTCCTATGCATGTTATCGATATTATCGATTTTCGATCAATTTACCGATAACTTTTAATAATAGAAATATAGTATTATTGTAGCAGTTCATTCAAATATTTTTTTTAATGATATTTTTTGAATATTCGTATGCAAGTTATCGATAGTATAAATTTATCGATAATTTTTAACAATAGAAATTATTATTTTTATTGTAAAATTGAATGCTAATACTTGTTTTAAGAATATTTATAATATATTTTTTTTTTGTTAAGCATGTTATCGATAGTATCTACTGGCGATGAATTTATCGATAATTTTTGACTATAGAAATTATTATTTTTATTGTAAAATTGAATGCTAATACTTGTTGTAAGAATATTTATAATAGTTTTTTTTTTTTTTTAACATGTTATCGATAATATCGATAGCACAGAGCAGCTGTATATATAAAATGTATATGCATTTATACTTGGCATTTCATTAAGTATTCTCAAAGCCAACAAGCAGCTCAAATGTGATTAGTAAGCAAAATAACGAACGTCAAGTCAAAATTCATTTAGAATTCTCAAACAGTTAAAGCGCAGTCTGCCAGAAAACAAAAAAGAAGAAGATCAAAGCAACGGCAACAACAGTAGGAGAAGAAGAGAAAATCGAGGAGTGCAACTGTAATTTCGGGTTTCACACAAAGTCTGCATTAAGTAACCGGAAAACAAAAAAAAAAAAAAAAATAAAAGCAAGCGTTGAGCCAGTTGTCGCATGCTTGGAGGCTGCCAACTTAATGAGGGCGTGGCATGCAGACTGAAGAGACGAGAGAGTTGGTAAAATGGCAAATGGGAAATGGTAGATGGAGAAAATTGCGGCTGCTTTTGCTAACACAATGGCAAATCAAATAAGTTGCATGCAGTTTGCAGTTTGCACTTAATTGCGCCACTGCCAAAAGTGGCAAGTAGTAGAAGAAGTAGAAGAAGCAGCAGCAGAAGCAGAAGAAAGGGCAAAAAAATAAAGCCAAAAAAAAAAAAAAAAATGGAGGCAGTTGTGACTTGGATGTTGCAAGTGCCAAAAGTGGCCCCAACTGGCTGCCGTTGCAGTTTGCAAGCTTTGGCTGCTTGGCAACATAAAAGTGGCAAGGAGTAGGCGTAGAGCATGGTAAACGGGCAACAGCGGGTGGATGTTGCAACATGAGAACCAATTAAAGACATCGTTGGCAGCGTCGCCATTGCAGTCGCCTTTTGGTGTGACGTCGTCCGGCGTTTTGTTGGCAAACGTCAACGTCGAAAACTAATTAGCATAACAAGCAACAAAGCGAACCGTGTGGGCGTAGGGCGGCGAAAAGAGAACGAGACGGAGATGGAGACGGAGACACTGCAAAAGCAGCTGAAGGAGTCAAAGTTAAGAGTTGGAGTTGAAGTTGAAGTTGAAGATGCTAAAGCTGTGCGCTGGCGAGATGTACAGCAAGTGGGGATGGCCAAGTGTTGCAGTCAACCTAGTTCCTGCTTTACTTCCTGTTTCTGTTTCTATTGCGCGTTTGCGGGTGGAAGTGATGATATATTTTCTAAGCGATATTTTTTTTTTCATGTTATCGATATCGATAGTTTTGAAAAATTTTTCATTTTTTACAGCATGATAAGCTATATTTCACAAAACGATCGTTTATCGATATTTATGAATAGACATTATAAAATATATGTAATCGATACACATAAATCGATAAGCATGAAGCGATAATAATTTTTCCCATAACTTTAATTTGTAATGAAACTTAAAGGGAAACTGATTTTCAAAGCATATTCAATCGTCATCGATTGTACATACATACATATATCGATAAACATATTTCGATAAATATCGATAAATATTTTTGATTTTTTTTTTATTTTCAGAAAAAGAATATTTGACTGGAAGTGCAAGTGCATATGGAAGTCATAGATATATTTACATATGTGCATATATCGATAAACGATAAATATCGATAAACAATAAATATCGATACTTAGTTTTACATTTTTCTGTAAATATTAATTAAAATGTACAATTAACTTGTTTTTAATGCATTTTGATAGCAATCGATATATATCGATAAATCTTATTTGACATCCCTAGCGCCTACAAAGGCGCAAATCAAAAGTTGCGGCATTAAAATGAGGCACCCCACACAGACACAAAGAAACAAACAGACAAAGAGAGAGAGAGAGAAAGAGAGACAGAGACAGAGAGAGAGAGAGAGAGAGAGAGATAGAAAGACAGGCCATAAACAAATACAATTACAAGTCAAGCAGAGGCAAAAGCAGCAAAACTGTCGCTGCGGCATAGCCATTGCCTGCGGCCCAAGTCGTAGCTGTGGCATCCTCTTACGCTATGCGACTGCTGCGACTGAGGCTATTGCAAGTTGCAACTTGCAAGTTTTGCGTCTCGCCTGACATTAATAAACTGTCCGCATAAATAAAACGCAGCTAAAATGCTAAAAAGAGGAGTGAAGGGAGTGAAAGGAGTTTGCAACTTCAGCTGGTCACACTGGCGACCCAAAGATGGCAAAAAAAAAAAAAAGGGAACGATAGAAAGCGCGTTATGATTTATGCTGTTGCTGATGCTGTAGCTGACGCCAAAAAGGACAACTTCGAAGACATACAATGCCTGGAGTATAACAATTCTCTTACTCCCACATTCACTTCCATTGCCACTCCCACTTCCACTTCCACTGCCACTCCCACTATCATTGCCACTCCGACTCCCACTCTCACTGCCATTGGGACTCCCACTACTCCCTTTTGTTGTCGTTGTTGTTGTTGATGCTGCCATCTCTTCCGGCGGCAGCAAATACAATTTTTGGCCATGGCGGTTGTCGCATGTTGCTGATGGCTAAAGAGACGACTTGTGCGAAGACGACCAGAATGCGATGTGCTGGAGACAGCGAGTGAGACAAGCTCAAAGGGATTAAATTAAAATGTCCTTTGAGTTGTGTTTTAATTACTTCCTCTCACTCATACTCACTCTCAGTCTCTATCTCTCTATCTCTTTCTCTCTCTCTCTCTCTCTCTCAAGTCAGCAACAGCAGCAGCAGCAGCCAACAGCTGAAGTTAACCGTCCGCCAAAAAGGACTCCCAAGTCTGTCTCCAACAGAGTCAAGCTAAAGTCAAACTTTCAAGCCATAGATGCAGTCGACGCGTACAAAAAATATTAATACAAAATTGTTTAGCAATTTATTTTTAAAAACTGTTCTCAGACTGCTAGAGTCTACATAGCATCCAAATCTCATCTGGAAACAGTTTTCCTTTAACAATTTTAACAATGAGCTCTCACAACTGTTCTCAGTCGTCAACTTATGCATAGCATCTAAATTTTAGCTGGGAACAGTTTTAACAATAAGCTTTGAAATCTGTTCTCAGTCATCAACTTATGCTTATCATTCAATTATCAGCTGGTAACAGTTTTCCTTCAACAATTTTAACAAACTGTTCTCTTAAAACTGTTCTCAGTTATCAACTTATGCATAGCATCTAAATTTCAGCTGGGAACAGTTTTAACAATGAGTTTTCAAATCTGTTCTCAGTCATCAACTTAAGCTTATCATTCAATTATCAGCTGGGAACAGTTTTACTTCAACAACTTTAACAAACTGTTCTCAGTCGTCAACTTATGCATAGCATCTAAATTTCTGCTGGGAACAGTTTTAACAATGAGTTTTCAAATCTGTTCTCAGTCATCAACTTATGCTTATCATTCAATTATCAGCTGGGAACAGTTTTACTTCAACAACTTTAACAAACTGTTCTCAGTCGTCAACTTATGCATAGCATCTAAATTTCAGCTGGGAACAGTTTTAATTATGAGCTTTCAAAACTGTTCTCAGTTATCAAATTATGCTTATCATTCAATTATCAGCTGGGAACAGTTTTCCTTCAACAATTTGAATAATGAGCTCTCAAAACTGTTCTCAATCGTCAATTTATGTATAGGAAATTTAACTTGCAGTGATATGGGAACAGTTCTCTTTGCTATTTGCGACTGTTCTTAGCGTAATACGAAATTCTCTGATAAACATTAGAATTGCCTTTTAAAACTGTTCTCAGTTTTGTGCTTAACTACTTAACAACTGTTCCCACTATAAATATTTGAACGTAGAGTCCATTAAAAATGTTCTGAAATATAGTTTTCATTGTGCTTACATAACTGTTCTCAGTTCTCTTACTGTGCCTAACTACTTAACAACTGTTCCCACTATAAATATTTGAACGTAGAGTCCATTAAAAATGTTCTGAAATATAGTTTTCATTGTGCTTACATAACTGTTCTCAGTTCTCTTACTGTGCCTAACTACTTAACAATTGTTCCCACTATAAATATTTGAACGTAGAGTCCATTAAAAATGTTCTGAAATATAGTTTTCATTGTGCTTACATAACTGTTCTCAGTTCTCTTACTGTGCCTAACTACTTAACAACTGTTCCCACTATAAATATTTGAACGTAGAGTCCATTAAAAATGTTCTGAAATATAGTTTTCATTGTGCTTACATAACTGTTCTCAGTTCTCTTACTGTGCCTAACTACTTAACAACTGTTCCCACTATAAATATTTGAACGTAGAGTCCATTAAAAATGTTCTGAAATATAGTTTTCATTGTGCTTACATAACTGTTCTCAGTTCTCTTACTTACTTAATAAACAACTGTTCCCACTATAAATATTTGAACGTAGAGTCCATTAAAAATGTTTTGAAGTATAGTTTTCATTGTGCTTACATAACTGTTCTCAGTTCTCTTACTGTTCTCAAAACTGTACAATGCAAAATTCTCAAGCTTTAAAATTGATTGAATGGAAAATCGTAGTGCGGTAGACATTTCAGATAGAGTAATAGTTATATAGATAGTGCTATCTCTCTCACTCTCACTCTCTCTCTCTCTATGTCTCAGTCTGAGTCTGTTTCACTCTTTTACTGTTTGTCTGTCTGTCTGTTTCTTTCTATCTCTCTCTCTCTCTCTCTCTCTCTCTCTCTCTCTCTCTCTGTGTAACTCTGTAACTGGCATCAGCTCATTCATTCTCATCAGCGTATTGGGGATTTGTCGCCTTTGTAGCGCCTGTCAAGTGCCCCGCGTGCGTGAATGTCAGCCTTGGCATCGTGCGTGACTGCAGCAGAACGGACAATGTAAGAGACAAACAGGACAGCAAGGATAGCAAGGGTAGCAACAGCAGCAGCAGCAAAACGAGACAGCCGTAAAGCAATATCAAAGTCACAGCTACAGTTACAGGAGCCACAGGAGCCAGAAGCGCTGCTACCAACTGCGCTGCGGCACAGTGGTCCAAAAAAAAATTGTTAAGAAAATTATGTTGCATTTGCAGAACTTCAATAATGAAAAAAAAAAAAAATGTAAAAATTATTGCACAAAAATTTATTAGAAATTTTTTTATGGCATTTTATTTTTTTTTTTTTTAGCTTTAAATTGTAGTGCTAAAATTTTTCTAGCTATATTTCACAGTGCAATGTGGCCAAAACAAATGGCCAATTAATTGCCAGAAAGTGCGGTAGACAGCGACTGAGTAGCTTGATAGTGATGTGTATGTGAGAGTGAGAGAGAGTGTGTGTGTGAGAGAGAGAGAGAGAGCATGAAACTGTCGCTTTTGGTTGCAATCGATTATTTATTTATTTATGCCACGCTGTGCCGCCTTCAATTGGCTACAATTGGCGCTTATCTCAGTGCCGTTCGGTCGGTTGGTCTCTGGCTTTAGACATTGGGACTCGAAAAGCTTGACTATGGATTTTGTTGGACTGCGGCATTTGCGCTGCCACTGCTGCTGGCTGGCTGCTGCAGAGCAATGTTTTTGCATATCATTGACAAGGGAAGCGACAGTATGCGGCCTTTAGCTGCTGCTCAGTTTTTTCCCGTTTTTGCCGTTTTTGCCTCACACTCAGACAATATGTGAGACGACTTTGCATACATTTTCTACTGGCTTTTGGCTTTGGCGGTAGCAAATATTTTAGGCTCTTGCTTCACACTCACTCTCGCTCTCTCTCTCTCTCTCTCTCTCTCTCTCTCTCTCTCTCGGTCTCACTGCCTGGCGCTTTGCATGGAATTTATTTGAGCAAATTTGCAAATTATTGCGTTTCGTGCCTGGAACGTGGACATCTATTACAACGCCTTCATTTACATTTGACAATTGCCTTGTTGGCATCTTTTTAATGGGCTCAGCGTCAAGCCGTGCCCCAAAACTCAGCTGCTGTTACTGCTGCAGCAGCTCAAGTCAATGCTTCTTCTTTTAGTGGCTTTCGAGTGGATTTCGGCAGAGACAGGCAGCACAAATTGCTACGACATGCATTAAGACTTCTTCTACAATCTGTCGACAGATTTAACCAAGATTTTTACCAAGCGTATTCCTCTGCCTCTATTAACTTGGCAGCAAGTGAAAGTTAAGTTTTCACTTTTTTTTTTTTTTTTTTTATATATATATTTTTGCAAACATTTTGTGTAAATTTTCTATTGTTTATCTGCAGCAAATGTCAATCAAATGCTAAAAAGCTTAAAAGCTTGCTAAAGCTTTTTTTCTTATAGAGAACAAATATGTAAGTCTAAAAAGCTGCTGTAAAAGCTTAGTAAATGTGCTTTATATTATAAAAAACTGCGCTTTGCTTTTAAGAAAACAAATTATAATAAACAGCTTAGAAAGCTTTTAAGTAGAGAAGTCTACAGTCGGGTGCACACGACAGTAAAATACCCGGCATCCTTTGAATAAAATGTAAATGTAAATGTTCTTATGTGCATCGCACTCGCCCTTGGTCACACTTGCTGTCCTATTCCTTGTGTACGTTCGTATGTATTCGCTTTCTGATCAGCATTCTCCTTCCCTCTCCTTCCCTGATCCACAATTTTGCGCTTTTTACTTACAGTAAGTCTGCACACAGTGATACATTTACATATACATATGTATGTGTATGCATATGCATATGTATGTGTGAAAAATTGGACCACAAGCTACGCGCTCGCTCGCATACATGCTCCTTGCGTTGCTCGCATACATTCTCGCACACATAGACAGCACTTGATGACGTCTGCTTGCCCCACGCTAAGTTAACGTATATTTTGTGAAAATTAATTGTTTAATAACTTTTTTGTTTTTTAATCAATCGATACAATTTTTTCAGCAGTGTTTTATATTGATGCTTTAATGTTCTCTGCCATATTACAAGTCTCTAGTGCTTATAGAAGCTGAGATATGAGAAGTGTCAAAATGTTTTTGGCATATTGTGGGCGAACGGGGCGTGGCATCTAAAGTTTGAAATAAACTCGATCAAAGTACGCTATATGGGAACCTACATACCAAATTTCGTATCTCTAGCTCTTATAGTTTAGAAATTCTTTGCGTTCAAACAGACAGATAATCAACATGCGTTGCAGGTTGATCAAAAAGTTTTATGCTGATACTTTTTTCACAGTTTTTTTTATATAAATCTGATTATGAAATTATGAAACTTGAACTTCTACAAAAAGCTGCTAAAAATAATGAAAGCTTCTTATGCGCTTCGTTTTGCAAATTAAAGAATTACAAAAAGCTTTATATGATGAATAAATTTGCTTAGCAAAAGCAGCTTATGCTTTCAGCTTCAAAGCAAATTTATGCAGAAAATATTATAAAAAATATATAGAAAATTTTATAGAAAATATATATCAAAAAATATATAGAAATTGTAAAAAAAAAAAAATATAAAAAATATATAGAAAATATATAGAAAATATTATAGAAAATATTTAATAAAAATTTATATAGAAAATATATAGAAAATATTATAGAAAATATATAATAAAAAATATATAGAAAATATATATCGTATATAGAAAATATTATAGAAAATATTTATTAGGAAATATATAGAAATTGTAGAGAAAATATATAGAAAATATATAATAAAAAAATATGTAGAAAATGTAAAGAAAATATATATATAGAAAATATTATAGAAAATATATAATAAAAAATATATAGAAATTGTAAAAAAAAAATATATAAAAAATATATAGAAAATATATAGAAAATATATAGAAAATATATAGAAAATATATAATAAAAATTATATAGAAAATGAACAGAAAATATAATAAAAAATATATAATAAAAAAAATATATAGAAAAAGTACAGAAAATATATAGAAAATATTATAGAAAATATATAATAAAAAATATATAAATAATGTACAGAAAATATATATAAAAAATGCACAAAAAGTTGCATAAATTTAAAATAAAACTAGTAAAAGTTAAAATTTCAAATATATATAAAAAAAAATATAAATATAAAATGTGAGTGGAAAAACAAAGTCAATTGAAACTTAAAAGCAAATATAAAATAATTTCATTCCAAATGTGTAACAAGAAGCTTGAAAAGCTTCTATAAGACTTTTAAAAGCTTTTTGAAAATATGTTTATAGGCGTTAAAAGCTGCTTTAGCTGTTAAGCAAACTGAAGTTTATGCAGCGTTGTTCTGAAAGCTTCTTAAAGTGCAAAGTTTATTTGCTTGCAGCATAGTGTACAAATTTCTAGTAAAGTTAAAAGCAGCTTTACATCAATTTAAAGTTGCCTCCCCTTTGCCCAGTAAAGCTTTCTTTGTCTCTGTGTCTGTGTGTGTATTTCAGCCTTTAGCTAACTTATCAATAATTTTTTTTTACTTTGCCTTTTGCCAACAAGCTTTTTCTTCTTCAGCTTCATTTTTATCATTTTCATTTTATTTTTATTATTTATTTTTTATTTTTTTTTTCATTTCTTGCACTTAAATCGCATTAAAACATTTTTTTAAAATTGATTTCCGTTTATGTCGATTGGACGGACATAAACTGCTTTTCATTTTCCTTCATTTTCCTGTCTTCTCGCTGCTATTTTTTTTTTTTTTTTTTTTTTTTTTGCTGCAATAATTGATAGTCTCAATTAAAGCTCAGTCAATCGCTGGCAGCAGCAGCAGCAGCAGCAGCTTATTTCCTGCATTTTCATCATATTTTTTTTTTTTTTTATTTGATTTTTTTTTCATGGATTTTCTTCGGTTGTTTTGGCAACTGGCGTTGAAATCATCTCTCACTCTCACTGCATGCATATGCGCAGAATTGATTACAGTTGTTGACCCCTGACTCGTCATCATATACGTTGAGACTCTTTCTCTCTCTCTCTCTTTGTCTCTGTCTCTCATTCTCCATGACTCATTGAATTCTCTGTCCCTTTTTTACCTTGGGCAGAAAAAAAAAAACTTCTCATAGCTCAATTGCATTTGTTCAACATCAACGATTCAATGGCTGCGCTAGAGTTTTGCAAGTGGAGGAGGCGGTGAGGAGGCGGTAAGCTAGGGCAGCAAGAGATTGCCGGATTCTCAGATAGGCACATAAAACCAAACTAAAATCGAACAACAACAACAACAACAACAAACAGCAATGAAAGCAAACTCGCAAAAGCAAACATAAACGCAAACGTTATGCGTATATTCTGAACAATTCAATTGGTCGAGTGTTTCTGGCACCTGAACAGGGGGACAAGCGATTTGCTGAAGTGACGTGAAGAGACACACACATAGAGAGAGAGAGAAAGAGAGAGAGAGAGGGAGAAAAGGTGATAGCAAGCATATGGAGGACAGTGAAATAATAGTGAACATTGGCAATTGAGTTCAGCCCCTTCAGCATATGAACTTGAACGCACTGAGGGAACTGTTTGCTGTTGTTGCTGTTGCCATTGCTGCCTAACGCAATGCGCCTACAATAACAACAACAACAAGCAGAAAAAGAAGAAGAAGAGCAACTGCCAATTAACGCAAAAAAGCCGCTGCGATGGCATTAGAGCATCGAGCTCTGGCCCAAAACTCAGTTAGAAAATAGACAAAAAAAAAAAAAAAAAAAGGAAGTATAAAAAAAATAAAACAATAGCAGTAAACAAAAGAGAGTCCAAGTGATACCCGAGAGAGAGAGAGAGAGAGAGAGAGTGAGAGAGAGAGAGAAAGAAAAAGTGATAGAGAGTGAAAGAGAAATATGCAAACAAATATTTGTTAGCCGACGAACAATTTTCACTAACAAATTACTGGTAAAAAAAAAAAGAAAAAACAGAAAAATACTTAAAATAAATGTTTTTTTTTTTTAAATAAAAATATTATTTATAAAATTAAAATATTATTTTTAAAATTAAAATTTTTTTTTTTTAAATTGAAATATTATTTTTTAAATTAAAATATTATTTCTAAAATTAAAATATTATTCTTAAAATTGAAATTAATTTTTTTTTTTTAAATTAAAATATTATTTTTTAAATTAAAATATTATTTTTTAAATTTAAATATTATTTATAAAATTAAAATATTATTTTTAAAATTGAAATTAATTTTTTTTTAAATTAAAATATTATTTTTGAAAATTAAAATATTATTTATAAAATTAAAATATTATTTCTAAAAATTAAAATATTATTGTTAAAATTGAAATATTATTTTTGAAAATTAAAATATTATTTTTTTTTTAAATTGAAATATTATTTTGAATATACTTAAATTGCATTTTTTTAAGTTTATTTAATATGAAAATAATATTTTTTTTAGAGCAAAAATAGAATGTTTAAAATACTAAAATTAAAATATTTATAAAAAAATTTATTTATTTTTTTTTATATTTAATTTTTAATAAAAAAAAATTATTTTTATTTTTTGTTTTGCTTTAATTTTTTTTATTTTTTTTTAATACTCTACTTAAATATATAATTTAAAAAAATAATATGTAATAAAATAATTATTAATTTTTATTTTTTTTTTCCATTTTTTATACAGTAATTTTAATATTTAACTTAAGAAATTGATTTTTAAATTAAAAACACATTGAATTCAATTTTAACTAAAAATAATAATTTTGGCAAATTATTAATTCAATAATTATTTTTTTTATATATATTTTTTTATTTTATATATATTATATTTTTATTTTATTATATTTTTATTTTATTTAATTTTATTTAATTTAATTTTATTTTATTTTATTTTATTTTATTTATTTATGTATTTTATATAATTACCAAAAAAAAGTAATTTCTGAATATTTAAGCAACAAATTATTATTTGACTTTTCTTTTGGTATTTAACATAATTTTTATGACACATTTTTAGTGCTTTTATTTTTCTTTATTTTTTATTTATTATTATTATTTTATTCTTTAGCTTTTTTAACAATAATAAAAATTAATTAAGCAAATGCAAGTGTTTAAGCTTATTTGTAATACAAGAGCCAAGTGTAGAGTATTAAAGAATTAAAAACGAAGCGAAAAGTAAAGCAAAATTTTGTATTGCGCTACGCTGCATCGCTGCAAATCAATTAAAAATTCTATGATTTTATACTTGATTGCAGGTGTATTTGTATCTGTGTGTGTGTGTGTGGATCGTCAAGGTAACGGACTTGTGTGGCAAGAACTCAAAACTCAAACTCAAGCTGAAAATCAGATTTGGATTCCGATTCCAGGAGATGGAGAAATAGAAATAGAATGAAGATAGAGTCAAAACTTGGTAAGGGAATGGAAATTCAAGTGGAGATTTTATTGTTGTACTCAACAATGTTGTGGCGTCTCTCACATCAACAACAACAAAAACAACAACAATTTGCAAAAGCTTAAGGCTCATGGCAGCCAAACAGATGAACTAAAGGATGAGACAACAAGACAATGCAAGACATGCATATCATGTGACCAATGTCCTGGGGAATGCCAAAAGGACATGCTCACAACGGTTTGTATTGAAGGCCAATTAGTCAAAACGAGTTTCACGGCATACATATACATAGATAGATAGGTAGCATACATACAGTGCCGTTAATAAAGCAACTGCCACTTATAACAGAAGCACTTCTCTCTTTATCTTCTTGCTGTCACATTAACCAAGCACTAAAAAAAAAACAAGCAAACAAAAGTACAGTTGTGTACGGCTGGCTTACTATGAGTCTAGGATCATATGGTTTATCGGCTTAATAATGTTTGTTGTCGCTGCAGCAATTGTTGTTGCTGTTGTTGTTGTTGTTGTTGTTGTGGCACTGTTGCATTGTACACTGTGCGGCTTTTTGTTTATTTGTGGTAAACCAGCAGAATGACAAAACAATGTGTTAATTATGTGCATTACACTACACTTTACCAATGCTACACAAATGCTGGGAACAGATGCAGAAATCATTATGAAATAATACATAGAAAATACTATGGAAAATTCATTGAAATTATTATAGAAAATACTATGGAAAAGATATATAGAAAAATATATGGAAAAAAAGACTATGAAAAAAAAATAATTGAGAATTTTATGGAACAAAAACTATAGAGAATTTAATAGAAAAAGATATAGAAACTAATATATAAAATATTATAGAAAAAAAATAGAAGATATAGAATAATTATAGAAAACAAATATTGGGAAAAACTATGGTAATTACTAAAGAAAATTTTGTACTATGCGGAATATATAAAAATATACAAAAAAATAAAATATAGTCTAAAAAAAGGCAAAACAAATATGAAAAGACTATGGAAGAAATATACAATGGAAAAAAATATGGAAAATTGTATACAAAATTTTATAGACTTTATATAAAATATATACAAAAAATACATTGGAAAAAGTTTGAAAGAAAATGTTATAGAAATTGTACAGAAAATATATTGAAAATATTATTGAAAATATATAGAAAATGTACAGAAAATATATAGAAAATATATAGTAAAAAAATATGTAGAAAATGTACAGAAAATATATAAAAAAATATTATAGAAAATTTATAATAAAAAATATATAGAAAATTTTATAGAAAATATATAGAAAATATTATGGAAAATATATAAAAAAAATGAAAATGAACAGAAAATATATATAGAAAATATTATAGAAAATATATAATAAAAAATATATAGAAAATGTAAAAAAAATATATATAAAAAAAATATATAGAAAATATATAGAAAATATTATAGAAAATATATAATAAAAAATTTATAGAAAATGTACAGAAAATATATATAGAAAATATTATAGAATTTATATAATAAAAAATATACAGAAAATGAGCAGAAAATATATAGAAAATATTATAGAAAATATATAATAAAAAATATATAGAAAATGTACAGAAAATATATATAGAAAATGCACAAAAAAATTGCATAAATTTAAAATAAAACTAGTATTAAAATTTCAAATATATATATATATATAAAAATATAAATATAAAATGTGAGTTGCAAAAACAAAGTGAGTTGAAACTTAAAAGCAAATATAAAATAATTTCATTCCATTTCGTAACGTATTGAAATTAAAATAACAAAAAAAGTTTGATGTCATTTTTGTTTTTTTTTTTTGTTTTTGTGTGTTATTTCTTTTTTGCTTTTATATTTTTTTTAATCAAAGATTTTTAAGCTGTAATTAAACAAACCAAAAATATTTCATATGACATATGTGTTATATGCATATCTGTGTATGCTTCTCTCACTTTGTCTGTGTGTGTGTGTATGTTTCTGTGTGTGTGTTTGTATATGTGCAGAGAATTATATGTTTATAATACCCAAAAGAATTTAACACATTTTAGTACAAATTAAATATTTAATGTAACAACAAATTGATATTTGAATTATTAAAATGCAAAATAATGCGATGTCATGTACAGACGTCTCTTTCTCTCTCTCTCTCTCTCTCGCTCTCTCTCTCTCTTTTACTCTTACTCTGTCTGCCTGTGTGTGTATGCGGGCGTGTGTGTGTGTGTGTGCGCTTGGCTGACGGCTTCTGGCATTTTTCGTTTATTTGTTTGGCGGAAATATCAGCGACAAAAGTTACCAAAATATTGAAAACAAATAAAATAAAATTTGCATAAATAAATGCTTTTTATACATATGTATACCCGATAAAACCATTAGCACTAAATGCCTACGGGTATAATACACTGACACACTATCAGCAATTGTAAAAAAAATATAAAAAAAAAAATGAAATTGAAAATTTGCAAAGCAACGACGATAATTACTCTTAACTATCGCTTAAAACTATCGTTATTATTATTAATTCTTGTATGTTACCGGGTATTGGGCAGTCGTGCTTATGCTGCAGTAGAGAATTTATATATTTGTCGGTTTATATTTGTTTTTTGTTATGTTGCGTGTTTTTAATCCCTAAAGCACTGGATTCAAAAAACATCAACAGCAACAAAAACAGCAGCAGCAGCAGCAGCAACAACCACAGTAACAACAGCAACAACAGCAGCAGCAGCAGCAGCAGCAACATTGGCAGCTGCAACAAATTAACAACATACTAGAACAACGCGACCAAGCTGCAAAAAGCCAACACAACATGCCAGTTGTTTACACACACACACACACACCTGTCCAATGCACACATCAATTTGACAATGTTACTGCTGCTGCTGCTGCTGCTGTTGCCTGCTACTGAAGTTTTCTCTGCTCATGTCAAGAGATTAAATACAAATCTTTCAATGCATTTTGTTATTGTTGTTTGCTTTTTTTTCCGGAAATTCCATACACATTTTTATTTTGTCGAAAAAAAAAAAAAAAAATGTGAAAAATGATTTTGTCAACGAAAATTTGTTTGTCGATTTTCTGTTATCATCATTTTGCAAACCTCAAAGAACAACTGCAAATATTTTGACCACAATACATTGGATTATGCACAGAGTTTAACAAAAAATAAACGATAACTATATAAGAATATATATATATATATATATTATATATTATATATTTATATATTTTTGTGGCATTGCCATATAGTAGCAAAAGATTTAATGTACTAAATGAATTTTGCAAACATTTTGTTGCTAAAACTAATGAACAATAACAAAAAAAAAACTATTGCATACTTTTCAGCGGCACAAATACACAACTGTTGTACTATATCAACAATGTTAATATTTTGTAGCCAAAAAATGCATATTTGATCACTTGTTAATTTAATATTATTTTAATGGATTTGTGTTTTGCATAACATCAATCTAAAATGTTACAGTCAACAAAATTTTAATAGTGACTATAGCTGTTGCGTAAATAACTGTTAAATATTGCTGTGAAAATTGATAAACAAATGTTGAGAAAAATGTAAATTTTTCATGACATAAGCACAAAAAAAAAAAAAAAAATGTTTTTAAGCTGCGTTTCAGCAATCGTATTTTAAACTATAAAATTATTTTATAATATTACAGAAAGAATGCAAAAGCTGAGAACTAACAATTAATAAATAGAAAAAAATCTCAATAAATAGAAAAAAAAAATTTTATAAAAATTAAAAAAAATAAAATAAAATCTTATGGCGATTATGCGTCTTCTTTCAAATTGATTTAAGCGATTCTCACGCCAACTTGGACATACGGTATCCAAGTTTGGGGCACAGCTTCAAGGCACCAGCTGAACAGGCTAAGGTTGGTGCAGGCACATGCTGCTCGGCGGGCAACCGGTCTTCCCTGGTATGTGACCAACCGGGCAATCGAAGCTGATCTTCGCCTTATTCCGTTGGGCGATCAAATTAACCGACATAGCAGCCGATATAGTGACAGGCTCATGGCGCACCCAAACCCACTAGCTAGCAGGCTTGCCAACCCGCAAGCTTTTCGAAGGCTGAAGAGACTACACCCCAGTGGCCTCGCTTCCCGTATTTAGTTTAAATAGTATAACATCTACTATATATATATATATATGCCCTCATCTACATACGTCCGGGGTTATGTTCAAATGGCATTGAACGATTTCGGCGGAAATAAAATTATAATACAAAAAAAAAAAGCGATCAGATCGCGTTCAAAAATTTTGATCACAAAATTGAGTCATTGTCGATACAGTAATCAGCTGGTAAGCTGAGCTGCACTTGTAGCGGAACTAGCTCAGCTTTGTGTTTGTCTATCGATAAGTTTTAGCAAAGAGAGCAGCACGAGTGAGAGCGTAAGAGAGAAAGAGATTGTAAGCTTATGTATATTAATTGCAAGCATTACTTATTCTACCAATCAGCTTTAACTTTACACACATACACACACACACACACACACTCTGACACACACACACACAGTGAGACTCACATAGTCAATATGTAAATACTATGTTTGAGGCTGTGTGCTGCGCTGCGCTGAGCTGCAATGCGGTTACTTTATGATATGCGCATATAATGATGTTGATCTATTGGCTAAAATTCCATTTCCATTTCCATTTTCATTTTCATTTGCTTTTGCATTTTGCTATTTTTCTCTACCCTTTGATTTTCTCTATTTGTATTTTCTGCGGCTTTTCGATTGATGCATTGATTAAAATTAAAATATATTTCTGGCCAAATGTTCATTGCCGCAGGGCGCAATGATGGGCAATTGCATAACGTAGAGGGGCAGGCAAGGGTAAAGGATGTGTATAAGGATTTTCATGATTTAGTTCGATTTAGCTGTGGATATTTTGCAAAAGTTTTCTATGTTTTCAGCATTAATTTAGTCGAAATAATTTATTAAATTAAATAAAAACAAACAAATCAATGAAATTGAAAATGAAAATGAATAAATAAATCAATTTTACAATATGCTAGCAAAAACTAACAACAACAATAACTACAACAACAACAACAACAACAATAAGTCTGCAACACAATGACAAAATAAATTCAAATATGCAAAAACATTTTCATATTTTTGCAAGGCAAAATTCAAATTCAAGTCGTGTCTGTGTATGTGTGTGTGTGTACTTACCCTGCAATTCTCCTTCCTTCCCTCTTTATAGTATTGCATCTAACGGATTTGTGGTATTTGATAGTTCATCAGTTATAAATAAGTTACATGTGTACACATTCGCACACACACAGACACTTGCGCATAGACGCACAGAGAGAGTGTGTGTGTGTGTGTGTGTGAAAGAGACATGCATATGTGTTTGCTTGTTGTTGTATGTACGTGCAGCAGGTGAGAAAGTTTGTTTGGGGGGCGACTTAAGTGTGATTAATTGGCAATACAATGCTAGAGATTTATAACCAATTAAGTTTGCATAGTTATTGAGAAAACAATAAACAAAATATAAAACAAAACAAAACAAAATAGAAATCTGCATTTACATTTTTCAAATTAACACACAAAGCAAAAACTATTTTGCATTTTATTCTTTACACTACACACACAATATATGGCTTACATTTGTGGCGCACACAACATCAAATGAACGCAGCATATCGATATCAGCTGTTCATTTGCACTAATTGCAGCATCATTTGATCCGCGCACAAGTTCAAATGAACGCAGCATATCGATATCAGCTGTTCACTTGAACTAGTCGCAGGCTCATTTGCCTATTGCTTGATCTGCAGACAAGTTCCAATGAACGCCGCATATCGATATCAGCTGTTCACTTAAACTAGTCGTAAGTTTATTTTCCTATTGCTTGATCCCCGCACAAGTTCAAATGAACGCCGCATACCAATATCAGCTGTTCACTTGAACTAGTCGCAGTTTCATTTTCCTTAATGCGCTCGATCTGTTGTCACACGTTCAAATGAACGCTGCATATCGATATCAGCTGTTCATCTAAACTAGACGCAGTCGACTTAACTGAACTAATTGAACTAAAAATGAAAGTAAATAGTCTAAGCGTGTGAATGTGTATGTGTGTGTGTACATTCGTTTGTTCTATCTAACAAAAACTATTTTATATCTTTATATTGCCTAAAAGCATTCAAAACTATTGCCATTTGTGTTCACCTGAAGCTATGGCAATAAAAAACAAAGCAATCGGAAGCAACGGAAATCAACAGCAAACAAAAACAAAAAACAAAAAAAAAAGAGGCAAAAAAAAAACTTTGCAGCCAACGCACACAACGGCAGCAGCAGCATCGCAATCGTCGCCATTGTTCTTGTTGTTCCCGTCGCTTGGCTGCATCCGCAGCAGAGTCTCAGCTGAATCTGAGTTTGAGTTTTCCTTTCTTTCTTTTTCCTTTTTTTTTTTATTTTTATTTTGAATAAACTTTCATCTCTAACATCTCACACTTTTATTCATTTTTCGCTTATTTTGTCTCACACTCATCCAGTGTACCCGCCCATTTATACGCCCTGCTCGCTGCTCGCTGCTGACTGTTGGCTGGCTGCTCCCGCTCCTTCTGGTGACAACGTCCGCCTGTTGCTGACAGTTTTCTTTGCTTTGGTTTTTGGCTTTTTCTGTTTTTTTTTTTTTTTTGGTCGCGTGCGCGCGCGAAAATTAGGAAAATATTGTTTTGCTTTTATTTTCTATGCCGTTTGTTCGCCGCTCCCCTTCCACCATTCCCCCCCCCCCTGTCCCTCACATTCTGTGTGTCTTTGTCTATGCGTATTGGTATTTATTTATTTTTTGAGCGGCGTCAGAATAAGCGGATTTCAATTTCAATGCCGAATCAAAGTGGCGTCGTTAGGCTATGGGCGGTGATAAAAATGGCAGATGCTATGGGCGTGGCAGTGGGACTTAAAGTAATGCGTAGAACGTGCGTTTGCTTTAAGCTTCAAAATAAAATGTCTAAAATCACAATTTATCGATAACATTTACAAAATCGAAAATTTATATTGCAATTAATTAATTTTTTCCAATTAATTAAATTCCACATATACATATACATATAATTGTCATTGCATTTTAATATTCATAAAATTGCGTAAATATTGCAAAAAAAAAAACTGCAGCATAATTTTAAGCGAAATTGTAAAATTGCAAAATGCCAAATAATGGTAAAGAACAAAAAACGGCAGCATAATTTTAGGCGAAATTGTAAAATTTTTGCAATTGCGATTAGCGTTGACAATTTTTACTTAGCTATAATTACTGTTTAATTAAAACAAAAAATAGAATTAAATAAATTTATATTTATTTTTATTTTTATTTAATAATTTAATGAAATGTGCAAAATGTAAAATCAAATATTTTTTACTAATTATTATGATAATTATTATTAAAAAGAGAAATAAAAAAAAAAAAAATTAAATGAATTTATAGTGAAAGTGTTAACTTGAGAATTATGCAATAATTTATATAATTAACAATTATTAGCTTTATTTTTCTATTGTTTTTTTTTTATTTTTTTTTATTCTAAGCAGCTTAAAAAAAAGCAAATTTTACCATAATTGTGCAACACTTGAGTAACATAAGCAGACGCTAGCTAGACGTTAAACACAATGAACAACATTTTCATTTTCAATAACCTTACAACATTACTGGCACGCCTTTGCGGCCCCTCCTCATCACCCCCACTCAGCCCACTTCTCTTGCTTGGCTGCTAAACTTTTGATGTCTGCAATTCCAGCGCGTCGTTGTCGTCTTCTTATCCTTTCCCAATGGGGGGTAGAATTGTTTCTCAGTGTGTTTTTTTTTCTTTTTGCTTTTTGCTTTTCGTTTTTCAGTTCTCATTTTTTATGTATTATGCTTTATTTGTATTTGATGTTGTTGTCATTCGTTGTTATTGCTGTTGCTGTTGTTGTTGTTGTTGTTGTTTTAAATCCATTAGGATATGACAACCCCTGCTTAAATTCAATTAAATTGTTTTCTCTTTTAGGTTTACATTTCTTGGCAACTTTATAATTGTTTCATGTGTTTAAACCACCAAAAAACTACAAGCGCGCATCGTGTGTATATTGCCTAAGGAGAAGACAGCGACGCTTGTACAATGGGACAGTTATACAAGTGAAACAGTGGTACTGTGGGATATCAAGGCAGCAAGCAGCAGGCAGCATTGAGGTCGCCAAGGCGCAAAGCTAAAAACCAAGCAGCATAAGAAATAACTGGCCAAAGAAACCAACAACACAATGAATGAAAGATAAAAAAACAAAAAAAAAACCCAAAAAAATAAAGAAAAACTCAAAAAAAAAATAAATAAATAAAATTATTTTGCAGCATAGCAAAGATTTAATACTCTGCACAAGCATGAATTTTTATTAGTTTTTCTAGAAAAAGAATTACTTTACTTCCCATAGTACATATGGTAGCTATATATGATATAGAGCTTCGATTCAGCTTCTTTCGTATCTCAGATGCCGCTTAGAACTATACAGAGAGAGAGAGCAGCTCAGTAAAGTTTCATGCACATTAGGTTTCCGAACATGCGAAACTTAGGATGAGTATATGAATATATATACTATATACTATATATATTCATAGTTGCCACGCTTGCTTTACAAACTGCTATAAAATAATAATTATATCCTCTGCTCTGCTGCAAGTGTATAGAAAATAAACCCAAATCCAAACCCAAAACTCAATGCCAAAACCTCGAAGTCAAACCCCGAAATTCAAAAACCGAAACTGAATGGGAACGTCACACAGAGACAGAGACTGAGAGACTCTGAAGGACTCTGGGCGAGGAGAGAGCGAGAAAGTGGCAAGAAGTTTTCAGTAGCCTCAAGAGATTTTTTTTTCCATTTGTTGCCCACGCCATACTCCAACCACCCCAGTCCACCCCTGCCCCCCCTTCCATCATACACATGCCTTTCGCACAACCAATGTTGTGCACCCTCAGAACATTTCACTGTCGTCGTCGTCGTCATCGTCGTCGTTGTTGTTGTTGTTGTCGCTGTTGTTTTTGTTGTTTTGTAAAACAATCAACAAAATAAAAAGTGAAATAAATAATAAAAAAGCGAAACGACACGACCAAAAAAAAAAAAAAAACGACGAAAAGAAAAAAAAAATTGAGAGGGAGTTCGTATAATAATAAAAAAAAAAAAAAAATTGTTCACAATTTTTGGCGACGTTGAATTTGAATGCGCTGCAAGATAAATTGACAGCTACATCGATTTCTTAACTCAAATAAAATTTTAAATGTAAAAAAAAAAATAAATTTAAAAATAAATGAAAATAAATAAAAATTTAAATTAAAGAAAATAATAATAAAAATAAATAGAATAAACATATAAATAAAAATTAAATGAAAATAAATAAAAATATAAATAAAAAAAAATTAATAATAAAAATAAATAGAATAAACATATAAATAAAAATTAAATGAAAATAAATAAAAATATAAATAAAAATAAAAATAAATAAATATAAATAAATATAAATATAAATAAAAAAAAGCCTACATTAAAAATAATATTAAAACTTAAAAAAAAAATAATAATGTAAAAATAAATTAAGGAATAAAAACATACAAATAAAAATAACAATAAAATAAATAACATAAATAATATAAATAAAATAAAATATAAATAAATAGAAGCAAAACTAAAAATAAAATTAAAACTGTATTAAAATCAAAATAAAAAATGAAATAAAAATTTCCAAAAAAAAATGAATAAAAAATAAATTGAAAAATTAAAAAAAATGCTTAAATAAATATAAAAATATAGATAAAATTAAATTTAGGGCAAAAGTAAAAACAAAAAACATAAAATTAAAGATAAAAATAAAAAAAAAAATATATATTAAAAAATTGAATAAAAAATTCTAATAAATTATACAATATATTTTTTTTTTCTTTTTTATTTTCAGCAAATATTTTTTTTACTCCAGGAAAATTGTTGAAAAATCAAGAAATAAAATAAATGAAAATATTGTCATAATGTGATTTTAAAAATTCCTTGTAGCCGCATTGCAGCGCATTTTACTGACATTTGAAGACAGTTTCCGTTCGTTCGCTCTACACGTTGAACATAAAAAAATGAAGAAGAAAATGTAGAAGAAGATGAAGAAGAAGCAGTGGCAAAAAAGTAAACCCCAAATAGACGACTCTCTTACCATTTGCTCACTCAGTCAACACTATGCGCGACATATCTGCTGTCAGTCAACTGTTCACAGTATGCTCAAAAGGTATACTATATATATATATGTAGGATATGTATGTATCTTCCTTTCTCTCTCTCTCTCTCTCTTTCTCTCTCTCTCTCTCTCTCTCACTCTTTATATATATAGTACATATATTTGATATTCATGTGAGAATATTGGGTGGCATAGGCAGCAGCACTCTACAAAACGGCCGACGCCCTTTAGATGGCAACAGCAGCAGCAGCAGGAGCAGCAGCCGCCTCTCTGTTCCATCAGCTGCAAAATATTTTAAACCATTTCATCTTTTACCAAGAGTTCGTTTTACTTGCCTGCAAATACCCTGTAAATTATATATGGCTAATTGACGGGTAGTCTTGGCTTAACTGTTACATGCTGTAAAAATTTAACGAATATTTTTTTTCTCTATATATTTCTAGCCTTAATTTTATGATTTTTTATTTTTCTTTTATTTTTTATTATTTTATTTTTATATATTTTTATTTTTATTATTTTTTTATTTTCTTATTATTTTATTTTTATATATTTTTATTTTTAATTATTTTTATTATTTTTTATTATTTTATTTTTATATATTTTTATATAGTTTTCTATAATTTTTTATTTTTAATTATTTTTATTATTTTTTTATTTTTTATTATTTTATTTTTATATATTTTTATTTTTATTATTTTTTTATTTTCTTATTATTTTATTTTTATATATTTTTATTTTTTATTATTTTTATTATTTTTTATTATTTTATTTTTATATATTTTTATTTTTAATTATTTTTTATTATTTTATTTTTATATATTTTTATTTTTAATTATTTTTTTATTTTTTATTATTTTATTTTTATATATTTTTCTTTAATTTTTTATTTTTAATTATTTTTATTATTTTTTATTATTTTATTTTTATATATTTTTATTTAAATTTTTATTTTTAATTATTTTTATTAAACATTTTTTTTGAATTATTTTAATTTTATTTTTTTTTAATTTTTCATAATTTAATTTTTAATTTATTTTTTTTTTTCTTATTTTTTGGCTTAGTTTACAATTACAGAGTATCTGCTGGTCAATCAGCGCACAATTGTTGTTGTTCTTCTTGTTGTTGTGCGTCCTTTGGCCAACGATGCGCCGCACACACACACACACATGTAGTGTCACGCCTGCTGCCAGATCGCGAAATCACAGCATAACTCGCGCTGGTAACAGAAAAAAAAAATTGAAAGAAGCAGCAGCAGCAGCAGCAGCAGGAGAAGCAGAAGCTGAAGCAGAAGCTCACCCCAAAGAAAAAAAATAATATTAGGGGGAAGGAAAAACCAAGCACACACCAACACACACAGACACAGATACAGACATGCCGCGGTAAGGTAAACCGGAGCAGGGACACGGCTAACCGGCAGCAATTTTTACATGTGGTGACGCTGAAGCCAAAGCCGAAGCTGAGGATGAGGCTGAGGCTGAGGCAGAAGCTGAAGCTGACGTCAACGTCAACGTATTTCGCAGCCGGCGGCTGACGGACCAGAAAATAAGCATTCACCTTGCTCCGTTGATGTTTTTGGCGTGCGGTAAATGGCGAGGCCCAAATTGCTCTTGCTTGTAGTAAGGAACGCAACGTTGGCTTGCTTGTGGGCGATGGGCGGGGCTCTGTGAGTATGTGTGTGTGAGTGTGTGTGTGTGTATGTGTAGTGTACTTTCTGGTTACTTGAGTGGCGGCAGCGGCAAATGTTACAAATATTTGAAATATTTAAAATAGCACGCACACAACTGCAAACACACACACACACACAGCAGAAGAGAAAGAGATAGAGAGAGAGAGAGAGTGTGTGAGGAAGCGACAACGACTTACATGTGTGAGCGGGTGGTCCTAAAAGTTTCTCACCGAGACCTTTTTGCATTATTAATGGAAAATTTCAATTAGCCTTTTGCAGTAAACGCAACAGACCAAGAATCCAAATTACAACAAAACGAGGGCAGTTTTAACAATTTCAATGTATACTTGTACTTGAACAACTGTTAGTTGAATTTATTTTTTTTTATTTATTTTATTTACACACAAAATGTTATCTTAGCAAATACAAACATTTAGCTACACTGGGCAAATGCCTAAGCACGTTTTAGATAAGTCTCAATGAACGTGATCTAGTAATCTGATCTATCTACATATGATCTATGGCATAAAGAATATTATAAAAAAATAAAAATACTAATTAAGTTTTGCTTGCATTTTGCTATTAATTTATCATACTGCAAGTCACAAACTATATGATAAAATTATAGATTGAAACTTTATGTGTTTGTGTTCCTAGTGTTATCAAAACTAGATCTTTTTACTATAGCATATATATATATATATAATCAGAGAAATATGTTTCTTCTTATACCCCATACATTTTGAGTTTGTAATGCATTTCAGTAAATCCCACAAAATATATATATATATATATATATTCATGATCAGCATCAACAGCAGTATCGAAATATTCATATATTCGTCTGTCTCTCAGTTTTAAAGCTCAATTTCAATGAAACTTGATATACATAGTTGCATATGCCCATAAGCTGTATATAAGTTAGAATTTCTCGAATGGGACACCTATATCATATAGCTGCCATAGGAACGATTGGTCAAAAATGTTTTTTTTTTTCTTTGTTTTAAAGCTGTACGGCTGAAACTCACAAGATTTAAGTTAAGTGGCGACATATACGTCTTATACAAATTTGGTCCAAATCGAACGACTATATCATATAGCTGCCATAGGAACAATCGACCAAAAATTTAGTTTTTGTATGGAAAACTTTTTCATTTATTGTGCTATCTGTCGGAAACTTATCAGATTTAAGTTATATGACGACATATACGTCTCATATCAATTTGGTTGAAATCAGACCACTATATCATATAGCTGCCATAGGAACAATCGACCAAAAATTTAGTTTTTATATGAACAACTTTTACGTTTTTTATACTATCCAGCTGAAACTTATCAGATCTAAGTTTAGTCATGACATATTCGTCTCATATAAATTTGGTCAATAACGAACGACTATATCATATAGCGGCCATAGGAACAATCGACCAAAAGTTGAGTTTTTATATGAAAAACTTTTTGTCTGTTTGAGCTATATGGCTAAAACTTACAAGATTTAAGTTAAGTGGCGACATATACGTCTCATATAAATTTGGTTCAAATCGAACAACTATATCATATAGCTGCCATAGAAATAATCACCCAAAAATTTAGTTTTTGTATGAGAAACTTTATCATTTATTATACTATCCAGCTAAAACTTATCAGATTTAAGCTTAGTGATGGTATATACGTCTCATATAAATTTGGTCCAAATCGAACGACTATATCATATAGCTGCCATAGGAACAATCGACCAAAAGTTGAGTTTTTATATGAAAAACTTTTTGTCTGTTTGAGCTATACGGCTAAAACTTACGTGAGTTGAGCTAAGCGACATCATATGCGTCTCATAAAAATTTCATTCAAATTCTATCACACTATCATATAGCTGCCATAGGAACAATCGCTGAAAAATTGCATTTTTTTTACGGTTCTTTAAAATTTGTACATGAAAATTATGCGAACTATTGAATCTGACCTCGCAGTGTGGCAATGTTTATATTGTATGTGTTGCATGTGTGTTCAGTTTTTCGGCATACAAGTCAAAAGCTGAAAGTCAATTCCAGTATACACCATACTCTCCCATAACTTCAGTTGCCTCATGCTGTAGCTGTAGCTGCTTTAGCTTTGGCTTCTGCTGCTGCTGCTGCTGTTGCTGTTGCTGCTGACACACAACATTCTCTGCATCAGTTTTGCTCTGCTCTGCACCTGTGTGGACATATTTTAAAGTACAGTTAACTGTACATATATTGCTTGTATGTGACTGTGTGTGTGTGTAACAGTCAACCCCAAGCGTTGTCCGACTCGTTCGCGAGTTTTGTGAAGCACTTGAAGGCAGAGCAAAACATTTTTTGCATGCCATGTATAATAATATTATATGCCTGTATGTATGTCTCTGTGTGTGTCTGTATGTGTGTGTGTGTGTTGGCTAAAGGTAAGCACTTCCGCTTCCGCTTTCATGCTGTTTCAGCCTACACACACACACACACACACAGCCTTGTCCTTTGGCCAGTTACAGCAAATGAACAAAAAAAAAAATAAAAAAATTGAAAAGTTCACAGTGCAGCCACGCCCACACATACACATATATATATATGCCGCCCCCATAGCGCACACAAAACTAAATTATTTAAAGATAATTTGAATGGGCGACGTTTTCTACTTGTTGTTGTTGTTGTTCTTGGTTTTTTTTTTTTTTGGTTATTTACATAAATGAAATGTCAAAACAAAATGCAAACTAACGAAATGCACAAAAGAAATGTACATGCAGTGTGTGTGGAAGTGAGATAGCAAGCGCATAAAGTGAATGCAGAAAGCATGAAATAGTCTATACTAACAGTAACAGTAGTAATATTTAGTTAGCTGTGCAAGTGCAAGTGCAAGAGCGAGATAGCATGCCATGAAATATGCTGCTGCTTTTGCGTTCTGCTGTCTCTCTGTGTGTCTGCTGTGTGTGTGTGTGTCGCTGCTTTTCTTTTATTTTAATTCGACTGATCCAATCCTTTGTTCTTGCTCTCTCTCTCTCTCTCTCTCTCTCTCTCTCTCTCTCTCTTACAGACTTATGCTTACTTGTAGCAACGCCCACTGCCCATTGGGCGAGCAGCATAGACCGGCAAAACCGGCAGCCGGCGACATTGTCAGCAACAACAACAACATCGTCAAGTTGCTTGTCGTCTGCGGCTCCTGCGGCAAATTAAAATTAGTTGTTTACTTTGCGCAACATAAACAAATAAGCACAAACGATGATGACAAGAAAAAGTAAAAGAAGCAACAGCCACAGCAACAGCAACAGCAGCAGCAGCAGCAGCAACAGCAACAGCAGAAGAAGTTGCTCAAAATAAAAGAAAGAAAATAAAAATATCAAGAGCAGGATGAGCCGCTACTTAGACACAAGTTGCAAAAATTTTCTTATTTTTTTTTTCTGTTTTTTGGCAAGTACGTGAAGTATGCGCATTGCACGTGGCACATGGTTACATTGCGTGTTGCATGTTGCATAATATTCTGTGTCTATCGAAGCCGAAACTGTAACTGTAACTACAAACTGCAAACTGTGAATCATTCATGCTGCTAACGAGTGCACTCAATATGCTTGCAATACAATTCAATTGCAAAATAATAAATATAAAAATGCTACTGCTACTGCTACTGCTATCATCATCATCATCATTATCATAAAATGCTGATAGTTATCAATGCGCAAATGATAACAAGTGCAATTTATCGATAACTAAGTAGCTTGAAGAGACTTGAAAACAATCGCTTAATAGTTAAGGCTACTGCTGCAATTGTAACTGCAACATCAAATAACAATTGCTACACTGCAACTCTTACTGATTAAGTATAAGTCATGTTGACCATGGCGTATACTTAATATTGTGAGCGAGATGCGTTTATAAGTTTTACAAATAATTCAATTTAACTTGATAATAATTATGACTAATAAAATTATTTTTTATTCCAAAAATTAATTATAAAAAAAAATTAATTATAAAAAAAATTAATTATAAAAAAAAATTAAAAAAAAAAACAATTTAATAATAAAAAAAAAATAAATAAATAAATAAAAATAAAAATTATATACAAAATATTTGAAATATAATTAAATTTAAAATTTTAAAATTAAAAAAAAAAAAATAAAATAAAAATAAATAATTAAAAAAAAAAAATAAATAAAAATAAAAAAAAAATATATAAAATATTTTAAATATAATTAAATTTAAATAAAATATATTTTTGCAATAAAAATAAATAAATAAATTAATTAATTAATTAATTTAATTTAAATGCAATTTTATTGAATAAATATAAAATTAGATAATCAATTAATTAATTAAAATTTAATAATTAATTTAATTATATATTATTTAATTATAATTATTTAATTATTCAATTATAGTTATGTATAAAAAAAAATTAATTCAAAATGAATTAAGTAAATTTAAATGCAATTTAATTAATAAAATAATTAACACTTAATTAATTTAAATTTAATAATTCATTAAAAATAATTAATAAATAAATAATTATATTTTCAACTAATTTCAATTAATTAATATTAATAATAAATGCCAAGAAAATAAACTAGAACATATTAAATTAAATTAATTAAATAAAATATAATTTATATACAAAAATTTCAATTTAAATTACATTTAAAATAATTTAAATAAATTCATAAAATAATAAATGGTAAGAAATTAAACTATAATATATTAAATTAATTTAATTAAATTAAATTAAAATTCTATAAAATATATAGAAAATATTTATATATAAATAAATAATTTAAATAATTACAAACACCAAAAAAAAGAAAAATTAATTAATTAATTATCAATTAGTTAAATTCAAGCAATATACAATTATGTATAAAAAAATAAACAATTAAAGTAAACGCAAAAAATAAAAAATAAAAATAAAAACAAAATAAACATTTTTTTTTTTAATTTAATTATAACTGAAATAAATGAATTAAAAAAAAATAATTAATAATTGCCAATAATCTATAAAAAAAAAAAATGTAATTTCATTATGTGAACAAATAAATTTGAATTTAATTAAAATGCAAAATTTAAAAATGAATATAAACGAAAACGAAATTGATTAAAATTTAATTTATAGCGAAAAATAAATGCAATAAAATATAATAATAAATAATATTAAATTTAATTTATGTCTAAAAAAAAATAAGTAAATTCATTGTTGATAAAAAATACATAATTATAATTAAAAATTTTGATGAAATAATCATAAATGAAATAAAGCATAAAATATTATAAGAATAATAAATATTAATAAAAAAATAAATTAATAAATTGTATATAAATTAAGAAATATTAAATAAATATTAATACAAAATAAATTAATAAATTAATTAAATGAAATTCAATCTTTAAATTTGCATTATCTTTTCATTATTTTTTTATTTATATTTATTAATTTATAACGAAAAATAAATGCAATAATAATAATAATTAATTATATTAAATTTAATTTATGTCTAAAAAAAAATACCAATAAATTTATGGTTGACAAAAAAAAATTTTTGATGAAATAAATAAATAAATTCATTGTTGACAAAAAAACAAAATTATAATTAAAAATTTTGATGAAATAATCATAAATGAAATAAAGCATAAAATATTATAAGAATAATAAATATTAATAAAAAAAATAAATAAATAAATTGTATATAAATTAAGAAATATTAAATAAATATTAATACAAAAATAAATTAATAAATTAATTAAATGAAATTCAATCTTTAAATTTGCATTATCTTTTCATTAATTTTTATTTATTTATTATTATTATTTTTTTTTGTTTTTGTATTTATATTTATATTTTTTTTTTTTTTTTGGATTTATAATTTTTTTTTTTTAACGCATTTGTGTTGACAAACTAATTGTAATGCAATTTTTTTGTTGTTGTTGTTGTTTTGCGCTTCAGTCAAGCCAAAAATATTGCATAAACATTATTGTACAATCGGATTATTTAAATGCTTGACACAAAATATTGCAACTACTTAAGCGACCCCATAGCATACACTTTCTCTCACACTCTTTTTCTCTCTCTCTCTCTCTCTCTTTCGCTCTCGCACGCTCAGTGAGTAACCACAGTCTAACTCCTTTTGCATAACGAACGCATTTTCAAATTCCACTTGGCTTGGCTAATGAGCCTCCTGCCTCTCCCTGCTTCTACTGCCTGCCTGCCTGCCTGCCTGCTGTTGTTGCTGTTGTTGCTGCTCGCGTACACTTGACCAACTTTTCGGGCTCACCCTAATGCGCTCATACACATATGTATGCACTGTATGTTGTATATTGTATGTGTGTGTGTGTGTGTGTTTTTGTGTGTAAAATGGCGCCGCAGCGCCACGGGATTAACTGGCAACCGGCAACTGGCAACTGGCTGCTTGAGGGATAATAAGTGCATTGGAGCATCAAATCAATAAAACGCGCACATTGCACATGCTGGACACACACACACACATACATACACATATTCATATGCCGCATTGTGCGGGCGTGCGAAAGAAAGAGAGAGAGAGAGTGCAAATGTGTTGCACAAGAATTTCGCTGCATCAGTTGCTGCTGCTGCTACTGCAATTGCGAAACATTGTTAATTTATGCAAATTTAGCCAACGTCGTCGTCGACGACATCAATGCCGCCACTGCCACTGCCACTGCCACTGCTGCCACTGCTACCACTGCCGCTGCCGCCGCTTTTGTGCAACGCCAATGAGGCAAAGCGTCAAACGTATGAAAGACCGCAACAGCCGCACATCGACGTCAACGTCAACGACGCGCTGCAGCCGCAATGCCAACAACATTAACGCAGTTCCACACACACACACACGCAGCAGCATTCAATTTTTTTTTTTTTCCTCTTTTTTATTTTACTCGCGCCTTTGGCTTGATTTGCATGCAGCAACAGCTACTAGTACAATCTTTCTCTCTCTCTCTCTCTCTCTCACTCTCTCCCTCACTCTCTGACTCGCACACATATTTTCTGCTCTTGGGTATTTGTTCCACTGTGTGCGAGCTGGTTACAATTTTTGCTGTCATCGTCAGGCAGGGAAGCGAGGGTCGCATAAAAAAAAAAACGTCTATGCATCCCTCTCTCTCTCTCTCTCTCTCTCTCTCTTTCTGGTTGCCTGTGTGGTAAACATGTTAGATCTGCGTTAGAGCCTAGAGCCTCACAACTGGGTGTCCAATGAATTAGCACGTCGACTGTGTTTGCCTTTTTCGCCTGTGTCAAAACGCGCTACGTGACAGTTAAGTGCCAGCACAGGGCGTTTCATGTCAGCTCTATTACAGCCAATTGATGTACATAGAAGAAGAAGTAGTAATAGCAGCAGCAGTAAAAGCAGCTTCATTTTATGTAACATTTTACGTGTGCATAAGTCGGTCAGTGATTGAACACAGGGTGTTTCTGTTCCAAAGACCTTACAGTAGTTAAGTAGCCAGCCAGCAGTAACACTAACAACTGCATTTTAATCTCCTCTAGGTATACTCTATACACTATAATCTATATTCGAAGAGATGCCTTGGAAGACTTATAAAGCCAGCACAGGGTGATTCAAGTTGCAGTAAAAGCAAACGTCATTAAGCATAAATAAGCAATTTATTGCGCTGGTAAAGCTATTCAAATACAGTATAATATAGTATTGCATTCATTAATCGATAACTAATCGATTATATGTTATCGATAAATATTTAATTAACAAATGCTGCTGTGAAATTCATTGTGCATATAATTTTAAAGAAATACAAAAGTAACAAATGTTAAATTTTGCTCAACTTATCGATATTTTTGCTATCGATAATTTTTGTTATCGATCATTTTATGCAATATTTTTATTTATCGATAATTATTGAACGAATGTCATATAAAAATTTATAAATTATATGCTTTGTGAAATAAATGCAAATGTTATCGATAATTGCATACATATCGATAAGGATTGTGACAATCGACTATATAATAATGTGATCAAGAAATAATAATTTAATATTATTTATTTTTAATAGTTAAAAACAAATTATGTCTTGCTGCTTACCTATCGATAATTAGTCATTAATCGATAATTTATCGATTTATTTTAATAATTGCATACATATCGATAAAGATTGTGACAATCGACTATATAATAATGTGATCAAGCAACAATAATTTAATATTATTTATTTTTAATAGTTAAAGAAAAATTATGATTTGCTGCTTACCTATCGATAATTAATTATTAATCGATAATTTATCGATTTATTTTAAAAATAATAATTTGTTTAATATGATAAAAATTTGCTTCCCCGACAATAATTTACGTTTAAATTTTGACTTTTAAATTTTATTTAAATATTTTCGAAATATGCAACAGGAATTTAAAGAGAATTTTTTTACTAATTTTCAGACCCCTCCCCCTATATAAATATTAAAATATTTAAATTTGAATGAATAAGTGTTAGTAGTAGAAATTTTATGAATTATTTAAGCATTGCATGCTTAGACAATGTAATATAATTATATTAATTAATATAATAGCAACAATTAGTTGAACATGATTGATATTTATTATGTTGCCTGAGCAACCTTAGACCCGTAATGCATGATGATGATGATGGTATTGGTATGGCAAAGGGTGTGTCATGTGGCATGTGGCAATGTTTTTCATTCAATCAGTTAACGTGTCCACTTGAAAATGTGTGCCTCATTTGTGCGTAATGTTGCACGCTTTGTCGTCATTTTTACCACGGCGATAAGCCAACAAATTGGCGCCAATTATAAAATATACGTATATCAAGCAGCAGCAACAGCAGCAGCAGTAGTAGCAGTAGCAGTAGCAATAGCAGAGATATTTTCAACAGATATAAACGCAGATAGAGCAGATATATGTACATATGCATATATTCATATATGATAATACACAAATTTATATGGCTAACTGTATTTATTGTATTGTCTAGACATGAAAAACCGCAGCGCCTGCATTGCATTTGTGCATCTCTCTCGCCCTTTTTTTTCGCTTTTACCAATTTTTTTTTTTTTACTTTATTTCATTTTATTTTATGGTTTAACCGCATTAAATGAAGCAACTGAATAATAATAAAAATATAAAAAAATGAAAAATGAAAGTAGCGCAGCAAACGAAACGCTTAATTGTTCAATTTGATGCAATTCGTACGCTTCAAAGGGCATACGCAATGCCATAAATGGTTAACTCTGTTTTTTGACTCATCTTTTTTATTTTTTTTTTGCTGTTGTTTGATGTACCTGAAGAATCAACCAGGCAAATGATAAATGCTACAAATATACATACATACACATATATATATATATATATATATTATAATATACAAGTGTGCAACATTGATAGCTATGGGAAATGTGCAGATGTTGTGCAAATTGCGGTCATTTTAAGTAGCCATAATACGCGACAAAGTCGCTGATGATGCCTTACAATTAGTCGCATACGTAAAAGCCTAAAGGTCTTTGGACCTTTACTCTGTCGCACAAGCATATATAAATAAATATATATATATATATATATATCTATATCTGGATAGTATATCATAAATAATTATTATTTATACAGTGAAAATTCTTCATAATGAAAGTTGAAAATAAATTATGATGCTGCATATGAAATATTTTTTTATACTTAGGATAAAAGCATAGGATGACCAGCGTATGTCCAAAATTTATAGCGTAACTATAACTTTAACATATTAGGGAGTGTATGTAATGTATATAAATGGAGACGTGGCGAATTCTATAAAATATATTTATTCTTGATCAGCATCAAGACTCCAAATTTTGGGACTCTATCTATTTTTTATATATTTATATTTATATATTTTTTTTTTATTTTATTTTTAATATCGTCGAAAATATACCAATAAGATTTGATGAAAGTTCAAAAAATTAATTATAATGCTGCATATGAAATATTTTTTTATACCAAAACCAAGTAAGCATAGGATGACTAGAGTATGTCCAAAATTTATAGCGTAACTATAACGTTAACATACTAGGGAGTGTATGTAATGTATATATTCATTCTATAAAATTCTATAAAATATTCTATAAAATATATTTATTCTTAATCAGCATCAAGAGTCTAAACCAAATTTTAGGACTCTATCTATTTTTTATATATTTATATTTATATATATATTTTTTTATTTTATTTTTAATATCGTCTAAAATATATCAATAAGATTTGTTCCAAAATCGATAATATCATTAACTATTAGCAAAGTAAACCTATTATTAGTACAAAGTGAACTTCTGGCAAGAAAAGCTTTACATTAATACCTGCAATCTATGTATATGACATTTTATTTTCTTAATTTCTATTAAATTTTCTCTCTCATTTCTCACGTGTACATTTTCGTGAGCATACACTGTAAAAAGTGTACACAAAATTTTTTTGTTATACAATATGATGACTGACAGGAGCTTACGTTAACGCATACACTGGCGGCAGCAGTTGCTTGTCTTCACTATACAGATATTATCTTGATGCTGTTGCTTGTGGCTTGTGATCTTATCAAATGTTGTGATAAGTTACGCTACTACAGCAGCATTAGCTTATTATATCTTATCGGCTAGAAACCAATTAATGGTCATGATCATTAACAAAAAAAAAAAAATGAAAACGAACAACTAAGAACAAAACGATGAAAACGAAATAGAAAGAAGCTAAGATTGAAGACCTTCGGCCTTATCAAGATGCTAGGCAGAAAATATTTTCTTTAACTTACTTACGTCATAAGGTTGAGTTTTGGGTTAACAGACTCGAGAGTCAATAAACATCTAGCTGATATATATATAGTATATATATATTATTATACTTAGTCATATTCGCTGCAGGAATTCACTCTGTATTTCCGGCCAACAAATATTTTTATTTGCTTAGAACTTTTTTTTTTGTTTTATCATTTCTTTTCAAAATGCAAATAAAGTAAAATTTGTCACAGGAAATGCGCAGATCTTATTTCACAACTCAAAACTTTTGTTTATATTATTATTATTTTTTTGTTTTTTGTTTTTATAATTAAATTTAAGTAAATAATCATCGGGAATACTAAGATTTTTATCATATTTTAGTTATCATCATATTTAATTATTTTTCTTATTATTATTATTATTTTCTTCTTCTACTTTTTTTTCTCATTTTTATTCATCATAGAACATAAAAAAAAAAAATAAAATAACTTAGCGTACAAATATAATAATAATAAACAAAACATTGCGTGTAATTATGGGGAAGGCCTTTTCGCACCTTGTTCAACTAAACTTTGACTTAATTCTTTATAATTTATTGAATGAGAATCTTTTTTTTTTTTTTTTGTCAACTAAACAAAAGTTTTACAACTATGATAAGCTAAATGCTTGGAAATATATATATATATTTTTTTTTACCTTCTGTATAATGTTTTTGTAGTCTGGTATTTAAAAGGGTTTCTCCGGAAATTTTTATCTCTCTTTCTCTCTCAATGTTTTTGGCGTCTTTGTGAAATACCTCAACAATTTTTATTCGATAAATAATTGCTGTTGTCGAGTGTTTGCAGTGATTGGAATTAATTTTCATTTTTCTTTAATTAAATTTGAAGAATTTAAAGTGCATAAAATAAATCCTTGAAGTGTTAATTTTAAATTAAATATTATTATTTATTTTTTAATGTTTTTTTTTTTTTGGTAAATATTATAAAGAAAATGCTTGGAAATATTTTTATTTTTTTTTTTTCCTTCTGTATAATGTTTTTGTAGTCTGGTATTTAAAAGGGTTTCTCCGGAAATTTTTATCTCTTTCTCTCTCTCTATGTTTTTGGCGTCTTTGTGAAATACCTCAACAATTTTTATTCGATAAATAATTGCTGCTGTCGATAAGTTCGTTTACAATGTTTGCAGTGATTGGAATTAATTTTCATTTTTCTTAAATTAAATTTGAAGAATTTAAAGTGCTTGAAATCAATCCATGAAGTGTTAATTTTAAAATAAAATATTATTATTTATGTTTTAATATATATATTTTTTTTTTTTGGTAAATATTATAAAGAAAAAAAAAATTTATGAAAAATAAAATAAAAACAAAATTTCAAAAATTATTCTTGGAAATTATAAAACAAAAAAAAAAAAAACACAAAAGTTTCCGTTTCCGTATAAATCAGATAAGCAATCAAAATTTTTTTTCTCTTAAAACATGTTTAAACATTTCCAGAAGAACTATCTAAAATAAACAACGTATCAAACATTACGATGAGAAACTTACAAGAAAATAAAAAAAAAAAAAAAAACATCTTAACATTTGTTTAAAGAATGAGTTTACAATGCACAAATTGTTTGGGGGAAATGTTTACATTTAGTTTTCTACGTTTTACGTTATATCACCACAGATAAGGTAACAAAAAAAAAAAACTATTAAGTAAATAATTATAATTATAATTATAATAATTACAAACAGTAGTCAGTAGTGGGAATTGAGTCGTTTCCTTAGAACGCGTTGAAAATTTTTTAACTGCAATATCATAAATTGGTCGCAAAGTTATCTTTGCGTGTGCCCGTGTAAATATCCGAGATAATATTCAACGCCATCGCATATTTATTTAATGTCAAACGCGAAATTATCATCAGATAAACGTTCATCCAGATGTTCGCAAAAAAAAAAAAATCGGATAAAAGCAGGTGTCTCACTAATTTTGAGAATAGTAACGATTTTCAACTTTCAACGACTATGACGAACAAAATATTCAGATTTCTGTTAATACTTGTGGTAAATTGCCTAATGAAATCTGTATATAAAAATCTAATATACAATAATTCCAATAACCAAAACCCAAAAGATATCCCAAAGATTCGCTAAATTCGCTAAATCCTATCAAAAAATATATAAATTAAAAAACGCTTTTTCACGAACAGCCTTGTTCCCAATATGACGATAAGTTTCGCGCTACTATTCGATAAACAATAGTAATTTGTGCATTTTGATTGTGTTGTGCTTAATAATCAATAAAATTCCGAAATTTAATCATAACATTATTATGATAATGATACACTATTTTTTTTTTTCTGTTTCTTATCGTTTGAATTAAGAGCAAGGCTATTCCTATTATTTTTTTTTTTTCCTATTACTCTTAACATATCTGCATTATTATTATTATTATTATTATTTTTGTTGCTTTGGTTGCCTTTCTTTTAACACTAAGTTCTTCTTTATTAACATCTTGTGTGACTCTTTTTTGCGGGCTTTGGATACGCTTGACTAAAACCAAACAAACAAACAAAAAACCAAAACTAACACAAGCTGCCGGGAATCTTGCTACTTTGGATATCATACAGAGCACTCGGCGGCTCCAAAATAACCTATGCAAGTGTTAACTTAACCAAATCTAATTTAAGACACACGAATATTCACAACAAAATCTTACAACAAATTAAATACACACACGCTCCCGAGTTATGCTAACTCCAGTTCCTACCCTCTCTTTCCCTTTCTCTTTTTCTTTTTTTCTTTCTTTCTCTCTTTCTTCATTTCACACTTATAGCTATCCGCGCTGATCGGTAGCCCGAATCAGCATGCGGAACAGACAAATGCGCAGATTATCAGCGTTAGCTGTAACGGTAAAGCAGCGATATGTGTGGGACCATCGACATATCAAATTTGCGATAGTGATATCGCAACAGGTAGCATCCTAACATGTCCCCTCAATACGCGTTGCATTAACGATGGTCTGGAGATCTGTGTGCCCCTCAAATCGAATGGCGTTGCACCATCTGCATCTGTTGCCAAAATGACGACAGTTACGGATAGTCCATATCTTGTTGGCAGCGGTTCGGCAGCTCTTGTGGAATCAACTACATTTATTCCGACCAAACCTACCAAACCCGTTGTCACTGAAGGTCCTACAAATGCACCTGTTAGTACTGATGCACCGGTGATAACAACTCTGCCGATCGAGACAACTATTGCTCCAGTTGTTCCAACTACAGTTGGTCCCATAGAAACGACAGCAGATCCAATAACGGAAACTACTGCAGGAAATACCAATGCCCCCGTGGAGCCTGAAACAACTCTGCCTGCGGTAACCACCACAGATGCTGCTATTGTGGAAACAGAAACTACTGTGGATCCAAATGCACCGGTCGAGACCACAACTGCTGTTATCGATGAGACCACGTCAGGAATAACAGAATCTCCTGTTGACCCTAACGCACCAGTGGATCCTAATACACCTGTAGATCCTAACACTCCGGTAGATCCCAATGCGCCCGTCGACCCCAACACTCCAGTTGACCCTAACGCTCCAGTGGACCCTAATGCACCAGTGAATCCTAATGCACCAGTGGATCCCAATGCTCCAGAGGATCCTAATGCACCTGTGGACCCCAACACTCCAGTTGACCCTAACTCTCCTGTAGACCCTAACGCTCCAGTGGACCCTAATGCACCAGTAGATCCCAACGTTCCAGTGGATCCTCATGCACCCGTGGACCCCAACACTCCAGTTGACCCAAACTCTCCTGTAGACCCTAACGCTCCAGTGGACCCTAATGCACCAGTGGATCCCAACGTTCCAGTGGATCCTAATGCACCCGTGGATCCCAACACTCCGGTTGACCCAAACTCTCCTCTAGATCCTAATGCACCTGTAGACCCAAACACCCCCGTTAACCCAAGCTCTCCTGTAGATCCTAACGCTCCTATAGACCCTAATGCTCCTGTGGATCCCAATTCACCTGTAGATCCCAATACGCCTGTGAATCCTAATGCACCTGTTGACCCCAGTGCTCCTGCTGAGACCACCACATCTATTCCAGATGAAAGCCCTGCAGGAACGACAATATCTCCGGTGGAGCCCAACGCACCAGTGGATCCCAATTCTCCAGTTGATCCCAACGCACCAGTAAACCCAAACACTCCAGTGGATCCAAATTCACCAGTTGACCCTAACGTTCCAGTGGATCCTAATGCACCCGTGGACCCCAACACTCCAGTTGACCCAAACTCTCCTGTAGACCCTAACGCTCCAGTGGACCCTAATGCACCAGTGGATCCCAACGTTCCAGTGGACCCTAATGCACCCGTGGATCCCAACACTCCTGTTGACCCAAACTCTCCTGTAGACCCTAACGCTCCAGTGGATCCTAACGCACCAGTCGATCCCAATGCTCCAGTTGACCCCAACGCACCCGTGGATCCTAATGCCCCAGTCGATCCCAATGCACCAGTCGATCCCAACGCACCAGTGAGCCCGAATACACCAGTGGATCCAAATGCACCAGTCGATCCCAGTGCACCAGTCGACCCCAACGCTCCAGTTAACCCCAACGCACCAGTAAACCCAAACACTCCAGTGGATCCAAATTCTCCAGTTGACCCTAACGCTCCAGTGGACCCTAGCACTCCTTTGGATCCCAATTCACCAGCTGACCCAAGCGTTCCAGTGGACCCCAACGCTCCTTTAGACCCTAATGCTCCTATTAATCCTAATGCCCCAGCGGACCCTAATGTGCCTGTGAACCCAAACACTCCAGTCGACCCTAACTCACCCATAAACCCTCCAACTGAGACAACGACAGCCATTCCAGAGCAAAATCCAGCGGAGACAACGATATCCCCCGTGGAGCCAAACTCACCTGTAGATCCTAATGCACCAGTCAATCCCAATACACCAGTCGATCCTAACGCTCCAGTTGACCCCAACGCACCAGTGGATCCTAATGCCCCAGTCGATCCCAATGCACCAGTCGATCCCAACACACCAGTAAGCCCGATTACACCAGTGGATCCAAATGCACCAGTCGATCCTAATACACCAGTTGATCCTAATGCACCAGTCGATCCCAATGCACCAGTGGATCCTAATGCACCACTCGGTCCCAGTGCACCAGTCGACCCCAACGCTCCAGTTGACCCCAATGCACCAGTGAACCCGAACACACCAGTAAACCCCAACGCACCAGTTGATCCTAATGCACCAGTCGATCCTAATGCTCCAGCACCAGTCAACCCCAATGCACCAGTTGATCCTAATGCACCAGTCGATCCCAACGCACCAGTTGATCCTAATGCACCAGTCGATCCTAATGCTCCAGCACCAGTCAACCCCAATGCACCAGTTGATCCTAATGCACCAGTCGATCCCAATGCACCAGTCGATCCCAATGCACCAGTCGATCCCGACGCTCCAGTTGACCCTAACGCACCAGTGAACCCGAACACACCAGTCAACCCCAATGCACCAGTGGATCCTAATGCACCAGTCGACCCCAACGCACCAGCACCAGTCAACCCCAACGCACCAGTTGATCCAAATGCACCAGTAGACCCTAACGCACCAGTGAACCCGAACACACCAGTGGATCCTAATGCACCAGTTGATCCAAATGCACCAGTCGATCCTAATGCTCCAGCACCAGTCAACCCCAATGCACCAGTTGATCCTAATGCACCAGTCGATCCCAATGCACCAGTCGATCCCAACGCTCCAGTTGACCCTAACGCACCAGTGAACCCGAACTCACCAGTCAACCCCAATGCACCAGTGGATCCTAATGCACCAGTGGATCCAAATGCACCAGTCGACCCCAACGCACCAGCACCAGTCAACCCCAACGCACCAGTTGATCCAAATGCACCAGTCGACCCCAACGCACCAGCACCAGTCAACCCCAACGCACCAGTTGATCCAAACGCTCCAGTTGACCCTAACGCACCAGTGAACCCGAACACACCAGTGGATCCTAATGCTCCAGCACCAGTGAACCCGAACACACCAGTGGATCCTAATGCACCAGTTGATCCAAATGCACCAGTCGATCCCAATGCACCAGTGGATCCTAATGCACCAGTGGATCCAAATGCACCAGTCGATCCCAATGCACCAGCACCAGTCAACCCCAACGCACCAGTGGATCCAAATGCACCAGTCGATCCTAATGCTCCAGCACCAGTCAACCCTAACGCACCAGTTGATCCCAGTGCACCAGTTGATCCTAATGCACCAGTTGATCCAAATGCACCAGTCGATCCTAATGCTCCAGCACCAGGCAACCCTAATGCACCAGTTGATCCAAACGCTCCAGTAGACCCTAACGCACCAGTGAACCCGAACACACCAGTGGATCCTAATGCACCAGTTGATCCAAATGCACCAGTCGATCCCAATGCACCAGCACCAGTCAACCCCAACGCACCAGTGGATCCAAATGCACCAGTCGATCCTAATGCTCCAGCACCAGTCAACCCTAACGCACCAGTTGATCCCAGTGCACCAGTTGATCCTAATGCACCAGTTGATCCAAATGCACCAGTCGATCCTAATGCTCCAGCACCAGGCAACCCTAATGCACCAGTTGATCCCAACGCTCCAGTTGACCCCAACGCACCAGTGAACCCGAACACACCAGTCGATCCTAATGCTCCAGCACCAGTAAACCCCAACGCACCAGTTGATCCTAATACACCAGTCGATCCCAGTGCACCAGCACCAATCAACCCTAACGCTCCAGTTGACCCCAACGCACCAGTGAACCCGAACACGCCAGTCGATCCCAATGCTCCAGCACCAGTCAACCCTAACGCACCAGTTGATCCCAGTGCACCAGTTGATCCTAATGCACCAGCCGATCCTAATGCACCAGTCGATCCTAATGCTCCAGCACCAGTAAACCCCAACGCACCAGTTGATCCTAATGCACCAGTCGATCCCAGTGCACCAGCACCAATCAACCCTAACGCTCCAGTTGACCCCAACGCACCAGTGAACCCGAACACACCAGTCGATCCCAGTGCACCAGCACCAGTCAACCCCAACGCACCAGTCGATCCCAGTGCACCAGTCGATCCCAATGCTCCAGCACCAGGCAACCCTAATGCACCAGTTGATCCCAACGCTCCAGTTGACCCCAACGCACCAGTGAACCCGAACACACCAGTCGATCCTAATGCTCCAGCACCAGGCAACCCTAACGCACCAGCGAATCCCAATGCACCAGTCGATCCCAATGCTCCAGCACCAGGCAACCCCAATGCACCAGTTGATCCTAATGCTCCAGATCATCCCAAACCCTCTGTGCCCTCTCCCTCTCCAGGTTCTTGGCGCCCTGGCCCCCCAGGCTCTTGGCCAGGTGCACCCGGTGCTTGGCGTCCGGGTCAATCCCGACCAAGTATTCGACCAATTCCACAACGTCCCATTTGGCCAGGTAATACGAACAGCAATGGCCAACGGGAAACAACTCGTCGACCTTTCTGGCCCAACTGGCAGGAATGGGTGAACAATTGGCGACCAACTGGAACACCTATTGCATCCACAATTCCTCCAACCACAATTTTGCCACCCACACAGAGCCAGCCAGAGCCAAGCAAGAAGCCAGAAAATGTAGAGTCTATTGAGCAACCCGCTGAAGGTCCCTCCAATGAGAACGCATCGGTTGAGGAGAGTCAAAAGAAGCCAACATCAGCTGAAAATAGCTCGAGTGAAAAGAACAAGAACAGCAAGGAAACGAAGGATGTGTCAAAAACATCTAAGGAGGACGACAAGGAAAACGAACAGAAGAAGCAAGATGATAAAAAATCCAAAGACTCAAAGGAAGATTCAAAAGAGAAAGACAACAAAAAAGATTCCACTGAAGACAAGGAGAATGAACCGAAAAAATCTCAAGAAGATGAAGACAATGATGATCTAAACTCCAAAGAGAAAAAGGACTTTGTAAAGAATGTCATCAAGAAACTAAAGGATGAGGATGAATGCGACAAAGATGATGTGTATCCAGATGTACGAGACTGTAGGAAATATTATCGTTGTGAAGTGAAACGTTCGGGTAAACATAAATTTGTTCATTTACGCTGCGATAACAAGGAACGTTTTGATTATCGTAGTCTCAAATGTATTGCCAAGGACGATGCTGAATGTCTTCACAAATAAGTGTTACACGCTTCGACTTGCAAACGATAAACCTACAAAAATGGCACGATATCTGTAGAAATACAAAACACAATATAATCTCAAAAAGTAAATTCAATGATATTATCAGCGATATATATTTAACGATAAAATAGTATACAATAATTTTTTTTTTTTTTCCCCCTCCTTTCCCCCCTCTAATTTATTATAACTCTTACAATTGTTTAAATAAAAAATACACTATATATATATATATATATATATATATATATACAAATTAATAATAAAATAAAAAACAACAGTTCAATTTTGCATTTCAAATATTTTTTGAGAAATTTTTTCAATTATAAAGTTGGAAGTTTTCTTACATTATTCAGATCTAAGTTTTAACTAATAAAAACTTTCATCTCCAAGCGCTAAGTAATTAATGTTAAACAAACTGATCACAGCTGTTGAGCTCAACCATAGAATATCAAACTTTGTAATTAGTTCTACTCTTTAGTCATGTCAAACTTTCGATAAGATAATATAATACAATAGTAAGGATAGTAAGGATACTTGCCTTTAAAGCGTTTCTGTTTCTGTTTCTATTTTAGCTTCTGTTTCTTCGTCCTTTAAGTATTTTTTTTTTTTTTTTCACTATGTAAATATTTAGTGCAGCATAGAAATTTGAAGTGAAACGTAAACACAAGTAGGAAAAAGCGTTAAGGGAAAGTGCATTGCAGGACATCAACAGTGGGGCGGAGATATTATGGTCTGAGCGTTGTGAAGGCATACCACTGGCGCGGCTGATGGCGTGGCAGCGAAGCAGAGCAATACACTTAAGTTGATTCGCTGTCATCCATTGCAGCTCATTTATCATTAGATGAAGTCACATACACAGCAAGAGTGTGTGAGAGAGAGAGAGAGAGAGAGAGAGATAAGGAGAGAACGAGAGGAATGTATTTTGCAGACAAGTCCTGGCAGTATAGGACGCGCCTCGGCGACAGTTTCAACGTCGTCTAAGTAGTATGCTGAGACGTGGGCGTGAATTGTGGGCGTGTCAAGAGTAAGCATAACACTTTGCAGCAACAATGCTGCAACAGCACACAGCACACAAGGCAAGCAAGCAAAAGGAGCTGCCATGACCACGAGACAGCAACAAGACGAGGGCCACGACCAGTACCAATACCAGTACCAGTACCAATACCAGGGCCAACAACAGAACCAGGACCTGTGCATGACCAGGAGAAGTCTAAAGCACAGAACCGTCGACGAAGTAATTCAATTTTTATCGTGGGTAATTTTGTAACGAGAAACGAAAGAAGCCAACGGCAAATGGCGCTGACCAAGTAGAAAGGCAACAACAACAACAACAACAACAACAGCAACGGCTACGACAACGACAACGCCAGAGTCTTAACTACACTGCACGAAAACTTTTTCTAATTTCATTATGCAAAAAAAAAAAAATAAATAAATATTATCATAAATTCAATTTCAAATATTTATAAATATAATTCGAATAATCGATAAAGCTAATATCGATAACTTTCTTATGCTTTTACTAATTGCAATCGTTACTTTTCTTCAAGTGTAGACACAGCTGGCAATTCGCTTTACATAGAACAAGTAGAGCTTTAAGCTGGGGATCGCATTGGAACGCAATACTCGTACACTTCGCATCGTACCGCATCGCATCGCATCGCTCTGTCGTTCCTGACTGACTGACTTCTAGCCGCCCATTGTAATTGTGGGAGGCGTGGCAGGCGGACATACGTTGAAATTCAATTTGCCTGATGACTTGCTGTGGTTTAAACACAACCAAAAAGCGACAGCGCCCATTAAACTCATTGCCACAATCCGCCCGGCCTAGAGTGCAAAGAAGGGAGAGAGAGAGAGCGAGATAGAGTATACACTGGCCAGGCAATGGATAAAGATACAATCCTGGGCCATATTCACATTATATACTTATGCATACGATACAAAAAAAAAAATAAAAAAAAAACAAAAGAGAATAAAAAAAAAAATTTATATATAAAAAAAAAAATAAAAAAAAAGTTGAGCGAACGCAAAAAATCGTAAACTTTGTTAACTTCATTTGACAACAGCAGCACCAAAAGCAGCAGCAGTAGCGGCTGTAAGGGGAAGGGTGTGAAATGAAATAAGGAACAGAGGGGTAGAGGGGTAGAAGAGGTCTATGGTATTGCTGGTTTGTTGCAGCAGATACTGTGATCCAGGACATAGCTTTATGTGTATGCTCGCCACTCGTAGTTGTCCCTCTACTTGCAGCTGCTCGTTGATTGGATTTCAGGCGCTTGAAAAATCAATTTTTATTTAATTAATGTGCCTCGTTGCATGCATTACAGACAAACACAAACACACACACACACACATATATATATATACACACATACGCACATATACGCATACAATGACAGAATGGCAATGGCCCATACAGTATTATATGGGCATATCTATGCGAAGGCTTATATGATATAAGCTTATATGTAACCATGTAACCAATTTGTTCTTTTTTTTTTTTGCCTTTTTAATGGACTTTTCTATTGTGGGTCAAGCCAAGTATAAGTTGCCATTGTAACTAGTTGAGTCCAACGAGTCTTCTCTAGGCATAATAAAATATTTATTAAAAATAAAAAATATTGCATGCAAAATGTATTTTCTCTTTTCTCTTTTTATGCATTTATTTTTTTATTATTTTTTTTATTTATTGCATTTTACTTTTAATTAAAATGTAATTATTTAATATTTATAACAAATATTAATTAAAAACAAATTTTTTTTATTTATGCTAAAGAAATAAAATATTTCAGCACAACAGTTGAGCGCAACAGCTTGACAAATTGCTTAATGCTACAAATGATCATTTTCATATGGCGCACAAAAGTATGCAATGCAATTTGTAGCTTGATCGGAAATATTAAATAAATTGCTCGTCGTTAATAAGAAATAACAAAAAAACAATTTCTGGCAAAAATCAATAAAAAAAAAAAAAATTATTCAATTATTAAAAAAGAAATTATAAAAAATAAATAAATAAATGAAAAATTAATTTGAAATGTATTAAAAAAATAAAATTTAGTGATAAATTGTGTTGATTATGAAATTATAAAATTTATTAAATTAATTATGTAAAATAAAATTTCTAATTTTTTTTTTGCATTTATTTTTTTTTTTATTATTTTTTTTTATTTATTGCATTTTACTTTTAATTTAAATGTAATTATTTAATATTTATATATTAAATATATATTAAATAAAAATTATTCAATTATTAAAATAGAAATTATAAAAAATAAATAAATAAATGAAAAATTAATTTCAAATTTATTAAAAAAAAAAATTTAATGATAAATATTAAATATAAATTATTCAATTATTGAAATAGAAATTATAAAAAATAAATAAATAAATGAAAAATTAATTTCAAATTTATTAAAAAAAAAAATTTAATGATAAATTGTGTTGATTATGAAATTTTAAAATTTATTAAATTAATTATGTAAAATAAAATTTTTAATTTATTAAATATAGAAATGCAAATTTTCTTTTATTGAAACATGCTCAGCAAGCAACTGGCTGTTAAGCTTGCAGCTATAAAATTTCTCTTTTTATTTTGTCATCAATAAATTTTATATATAGATATATAGATTTCATAAAATAAAATCTTATGCAATTGAAATCCTTTGAGTTGCAATAATATTATGTAATAGATATGACAGACAGAGCTCAAAGAAGTCTATGATAACAATAAGAAAAAATTGTTAACAAAGCGACAGTGCAGAATGCTCAACTATATGTTACCCGGTATGAAATGAAATTGTATATCTTTATGTTAGATTTACAGTGCTTGCAAATATTACTGAGCACTTTTGCAAGACTTTAACACTTAGATCGTAGTACTGTATATTAATATTATATGCGTACTGTCATGATTTCTTATGAGCGTTATACACAGCTATAGACAACTATCGGGTAATATAAAGCTTAGTTACGTAATATATATATACATACATATGTCTAGATATCTATTTAGCTCTGTGGCCAACTGATTGGCAATCTATGAATGGAGGGGCACTTCACTGCAAGTACAAGGACTCAAAGGATATTCAACTAAATCTCAACATCAATCAATTTCTGCGCGCGCCCAACAAAACAATTTTATTTTATTTTATTTTTTTATTATTTTATCGTTGTTGTTGTTGCTGCTGCTGCTACTGCTGCCTCATGCAATTCTGCACACACAATGACGCCACAGGGAGTTTTTTTTTTTTTGTGTTGTTGACGACGGGCGTGGACGACACCTGCGGAAAAAATATCGAGTGCAGGTACAGCGAAAGAGAGAGAGTGAGAGAGAGAGAGAGTGAGAGAGAGAGTGCGAGCCATGTATTTCTTGTAGTATATTTAATATTCACATTTCAATTCGTTTTGCCAACATCTCGACTCGCGTTACTTTGCCACGGCTATCTACACAACACTTCTCCCTTACTCTATCACTCTCTCTCTCTCTCTCTCTCTCTCGCTCTCTCTCAT